>PVJC01023275.1:0-26516 GCA_004026665.1 Murina feae | reverse complement strand
GCTGCCTCCCGTTGTGAGCTGTCTCCCCGCAACACACACTGGCGGGAGCGTCCATGGTGATGGTGGTTTTCCAGGCCCACGGGGTCCTGGTAAAATTAACTATTCTCAGGTCCACGGCATCCCCAACTCGTTGTGTGTGTAGGAGATGGGAAATAAATGAATCCCTGTCGTGGGGCGTTAGGACTGCGCTGAGCCCAGTGCACAGGAATCATTTAATGTGGTTTATTCACCTCTGTCATTGGTGCATTATATCCTTAGGGCATTCGCTCCCGAATTAGGCTCTCCTCTTTCTTCTGCTCGCTGACGTGTCCACTTTGCTGGTGTGGACAGAGCAGTGTCCCTCTCAGGGATTCGCACCTGGGGCTTCCAGGGCACCTTACCTCCATATGCCCCCTGACAGTTGCCTGTAACCCAAAGCACTGGGGTCGGTGGCAGTATCCTCCCCAGGCCTTCCTTCCAGGCAGCAGTGGTCTTGTAACTTATCCACACTATTTCTTCCTCTGGGTGATTCTGTCAATGAGTTAGTAAGTACATGTGCTGTAAGACAGCTTCACTGCTTAGGTCTTGGTAATAGGTAAATGCAGCTCACACTATAGATGTAAATCATTGTCATGATTCTGGTTAAATGCCCCTTATTTGTCTTAACTTGTTTAATCCAACAGTGGCAGTGATTACACCATTAGGTTGCTCTTTAATAGCCTCCCAAAAGCGGGCTGAAATTACTCTGCAGAAGAAATTTCTCTTAATGTCCTTTTATTCTAAATAATACTCATTTTTTCAAATTCCATTTAAAAATGGATAATATAATGTCCCATGCTTGCCATTTTCTCACTTGCAATAAAAGAAAAATGAGTTCTACAAAAATTATTCCCAAAAAGGATGACTGTAATTTACACCAAATTAATTTTTAGTTTTGAAAATAGAGTTTTGAATCATTTTCTGTCTCTTCATGGGCTTACACCTAGAATGACATTTATAGTATCTTCCACTGAGATCTGGTTTTTTAATAATGAATTCATTTTTAAAAATGACAAAAATTCTGATGCTCTGTATTTCTTCTTTTGCATACCTTTTTGTGGTTTTGATTTGTTCAGTTATTTTTTTTTTAACTATTTTTCTTTTCATTTCTGTCAGTTTTTGTTTCGTGCATTTTGGAGCTCTGATGTTAGGTGGGTACATGCTTATAATTGTTATATTAAATTTCCCATTTTTACCTTGGTAGTTGAGGACCCTGAATCTCAGAAGGGTTCTATACTTGGTTTAATGCTCTCCTGTCACTGTCATAAATCATTAGTAATTTTTGAATGATGACTCCACATTTTCGTTTCACACTGGGCTTGTAACTCATTCTGCACTCTGCATGCAGTGTAACTGGTCTTATGGAAAAGGACAGATGTAAAGGGATAGAGAGGAACCAGAACTCGAAGAACCTTTACACTGGAGTTTATTTTAAGTTGGCCAGACATTGCAGTGTATTAATCAAGGGAGTGTTGTGGCCTGGTTTGTAGATAGGCACGTGGTTAAGGAGATTGGTGCTTAAGTCAGACTGCTTGATCTTGAATTCCAGTCTGCTACCCAACAGGCATGTAATATTGGGTGATTTGTTTAAATTCTCTGTGCTTCCATTCCCTTGGGGGGAAAAATGGGAAATTTATATAACTTATATCCATCACTTGTTGGTGAAGATTGGGTTAAAATATGTGATGTGGTTAGACTAATTACTGGAACCTTGCAAAAACCTTATAGCAATGCTATTATAACTAGTAGCACCGATAAAATTTTCATACTGTTTTGTGAGTAGGTTGCCAGCCAATTTGCTGGAGAGCAGTGTGAGAAGCAGTGAGTGACAGGGGATGTGGTCAAATGTGAAATAGCCAGAGGCCGGATCTTGTAGGGCTTTGAGTTACTTGGTGAGAACTTTGGATTTTAACTTAAAGAAAAAGTTGGAAATAAAAACTGAAATATTCTAATTTGCATTTTATTTCTTTAGTTCCTGTCTTTTTTTTTTTTTTAACTTTAGACTAGTTTCTTTACTCAAAGGCCACTCAGGAAATAATAGTAGTAAATTTTGTAAATCTTGCTTCTTGAGAAAGACAGAATAGCAACTTCACTGAATGCAAGGCTAGCTGTACTTCCAGGTGTTCTTTGAAGGAAGGAAAAAGCCTGAGACCAACACTATAATATATTCAAGAAATGGTTCAGCTTTCTCACCAGCAATCTTGTTGAAGGTTATCACATTATAATCCTTTCCGTAATCATCAATAATGACCAATTTGTTACTTCACAGTCACTTTTCTGATATGATGGAGGCAAACTTTTAGTTCCTATAATTTATCTCTCTAATCTCCCCTTTCTTGATTATGATTGCAGTTTTTGTTCCTCCATTATAAGACATCTGAAGGTTTCGGCAGTATTTAAAATCCATTGCCAAATACAAACAAACAAAAAAAAAACCCCACTCTTATCTTGAGAAAGAAATGAACTCACAGTTCAAAACCGTTTATAATTCCATAAAAATAACGCAACCACTAGCTTCCAAAAGAACTGTTGCTATGGATCCCACTGAAGACACCTTCCGTGGCAGTCAGTGAGAAAATGGCTGTTAGTATAATTATTAGCACTGTTGGTCATTAGTGACCATATCCAATATTGTAAATATATTTTAAGCAGAAAGGTGAAAGGAAGCCGGGGTCTTGCCAACCTGGTGGCATTGTCTTGCATGCTCATTGTGTAAGAAGTAGAAGAGAAATGGGGACACAGCAACTTCGCTTCCCTGCCTGTTCAAAAGCTTCAGTATTATTTGGAAGCCAAGAGACACCTTTTCTGTTATGAAAAACTTGCAATGTACTGCAAGGAAGAACCTTAGAACAGGACAAATTTGCATAACAAGGTAGATTTTATATAACAAGAAAATAGGATAGCTCTGGGATATGTAGAATAATTACATAGGTGGCATGTCATACAGAGTACCATGGTTTAAAGATAAGTTTGAAGACATTTATCTTGAGTGCAAATAAAAATACAGAATAAAGCATAGGGGTATATTTAATAATATTGCAATACTACTTATGGTGTCAGTTGTGGTGCTGGGAATATGAAGGGGAACACTCTATAAAGTATATAATTTTGTCTAATCACTAAACTGCATCTAAAACTAATACAAAAGCCCGGCCTGTGTGACTCAGTGATTAAGCATCAACCTATGAACCAGGAGGCCATGGTTTAATTCCTAATCAAAGCACATACCTAGGTTGTGGGCTCGATCTCCACTGTGGGGTGTGCAGGAGGCAGCCAATCAATGATTCTCTGTCATCATCGATGATTCTATCTCTCTCCCTCTCCCTTCTCTCTGAAATCAATAAAAAAATATTTTTTTAAAACTAATACAAAAAAATAATTTAAAACTAATACAAAAGAAATAATTACAGAATCCTCAGATCCAGCACAAGAAAATCTGTTCCAATAATTCTAGAATTTGGCCCAGGAATCTGTTCTTGTAATACTAAAGTGAGATTAGATGCAAGGGGTACATTAAATGCTAAATACATATGGCAACACTAACATCCAAATTTGGATCCTAATTCTGGTTCCACAGTCCATGGGAAAGTTATCTAAAGTTTTCAGTGATCACATTTATAATCTTACTAGAGGCCTGGTGCACAAATTTATGCATGGGTGGGGTCTGGCAGGCCTCCCCCAATTGGGCCAATCTGACTGGGCAGGCCAAAGGGAGGGGCCACGGGCAGTTGGCCAGCTGGCCCCAGCCCCTGGTCGAACTCTCAGTCCAGGGGACAATTTGCATATTAGCCTTTTATTATATAGGATGAGTTCATCTTTTATGAAAAGTAACTTTTTTTGCTTACTCACCTATCCTTGTTTCAAATTCTTTCATCGTTCTATTTAAGGAAAGTTATGCCTATTCTTTTTTATATATCAGATTTAGAGCCAAACTGTTTTAGTATGTAGCTCTATTGGAGATTTTAAGGAGAATAAGTGTCAGTGCTCATAACTCCAGATAATATAAATGAGTAAACCACCCCTTGGCTCTTTTAATTGACTTACCCAAGGCTAGTAGGCTGATTTTCTTACAAGTGGTAGAGCTATAACCTGGCCTGAGGATTTTATTTTTTCCACTTTCATAGTGAGCCTCATCTCACTGCAGTGACAGGGAGGCAAAGAAGCCATTTGAGAAATTGTATATTTTACATCTATTTATTCCACCACTATCAACTGGGCACCTCCTGTCTCAAACTCTGGGATAAGGCAATGAAAAAAGTGAAAAGCCCTGCTCTCTGGGAGATCACATTTCAGAAGTGGCAGGATGAGGAAACATACATCCAAATACATATGTGATACAAAGTCAGAAGGATGCATTTTATACTGAGAAGACAAGCAAATTTAGGGGTAATACAGTGATGACAGATGGAGGTAGCATTTTAGAAGGAGCACTAAGGATAATCCTTCTTATATTATAAGCTGAGTAGAGAATAAGCTAAATATTTAGAGAGAAAAAATATCCCAGTCTGAGACCAGCAGGTGCTAAACACTGAGTCAGGAGCTTCTAGGCAAGTTCAAGGCACTGCAAAGAGATGCATGTAAAAGGAGCCAAGGGAGCCACTGGGAGGGTGATGGGAAATGAGACCAAGGGAGGGGGTTTCTTTTTAGGCAGGACATATCACACCTCCTGCTCACCACACACACACTAAACAAACACAGGGAAAGAAACATACTGTACATGTGTCCAACTCCACTTGCATAATAATTTTACTATTGGGAATTTGTGTATGGATAGATACCTTTAAAATGGAAATTAGTGTTTATTAAATGTTTATAGTTTTTTTCTATTTATATAATCTCATTTAATACTTAAAAGGAAATAGCTATCATTGTCATTTTATTATTTCTAATTTACTGGTGAAGACACTGAAACACACAGAAGTTAGCAGAGCAACGAATTTAAGGTAAACAGTCTGATTCCAAGTCTTTGCTCATAACCAAGTTGAACACTTTTAGTGTTATGTGTATACTCCTAAAGATGTGTGTGTGTGTGCATGTGTGTATGTGTGTATGTAAATAAAGTATCTTCTGATAAAGCTGCCCTGGAAGTAGTGTGTTTTTAGAAACAAAATTGAGACCCAAGCTCAGGAAGGCTTTTGAGAACTTTTTCTTAAGTTTTTAAAAATATATTTTATTGATTTTTTACAGAGAGGAAGGGAGAGGGATAGGGAGTTAGAAACATCGATCAGCTGCCTCCTGCACAGCCCCTACTGGGGATGTGCCTGCAACCAAGGTACATGTCCTTGACTTGAATTGAATCCAGGACCCTTCAGTTCGCAGGCCGAGGATTTCTTTAAAAATTTAGCACTACCACAGTGCCTACCTGCTCCTTGGCCTCTGCAAGACACATAGGTCCATCTTCAGGAAAGAGACTCAGTGAGTCTGCATTGTTTGTTTACATCTCAGAGAATAAAAGGAAACATGGAATGGTATGATGTGTTAAAGAAAAATAATTACTTACCAGGTCACCTGGTGGGTATGAGTCAACCAGACAAATCTATCTTCACATTATCTTGGAAAGTAAAAGTACACAAATCACATCAGATCTTAAGTAAAAGCCAATTAACCTCGGCAGTTGTACCACGGGGTAGTTAGTATTTTATTCTAAAATTATAGTAATTCAATGAATTGCATTTAACCTCAATTTCAAATAAAACACATAGAGAAAGGGCAAAGTAACAATGCATCACTTTATTTAGAGAGAGAGAGAGAGAGAGAGAGAGAGAGAGAGAGAGAGAGAGAGAGAGACAAAATCTAATAAGCAAAGTATTTCCTCATAAAACCATACTGGTTTTCAAAGATGGAGTAATTTCAAAGTTACCTGTGTCTGGAAACTTCCTCAGCAATTTCCTGTCACAAGAACATCATCTCATTACCATTTGAAATAAACAAAATACCTCCCATTCCTTAATCTTATGAATTCAGTTTTATTTCTCTAACAGTGCTCTACTACAGTCAGAGTGGCTAATATAATAATTACCAGTATAATTACCTACTTCATTTTTCTCAAGTAAAAAAATACTTCGGTTACTATAAGCACAGTTGTTGAAAATTCCTTTGATTATTCATGCATACAAACCATGCTGAAAAGGGTTCCCCGTTTTAGGTTATCCGGCGAGTAACTCCAAATGCAATTCCCTAAACTAGGTCTAACTATCTATCGACAAGTGAACAGACATAAGGAGGAACATGAGCCAAGCCTGTGCATTTGAGGGATGGGGATGACTGTCTATAGCAAATAGCTGATTGGAGATGCTTATTTGTGTGTCCATTTGCACAGTCCAAATTACCATTGTGTGTCCATTGCAATTGCATTGGAGAGTTATCTTCTGTGCTCTTAGAATGTCTGTGTTGAAATAACATGAAACATGTGAATAGGAATAGAATCAGGATAAAAAAATAAACTTTCAACTGGTACATGCATGTTTTGCTGAATTAACATCCATGAACTTATGCATGAAGGCATGCACGTACATGGATAAAGATGTAAACATATGAGGGGGACTCATACTAAACTTACACATCTGCAAATTAAAATGTTCACAACTGCCAGAAAGCACAAATGTGTATAGAAACTGCTAGAATAATGCCTACAATTTTTAAAGTTTTGAACACCATATAAAATATACATTCACTAATCTTAGTTTAATATCATTTTCTGAGTCAAGACATTACAAGCCAAGTTACCGTCATACTCCACTCCTCATGTTCCATGGTATACTGTAAAGAGAACCCTGGTCTTTCTTTGTAGCAGTCATGCATTTATCCTGTGCTTCCTTCATTAATAGTTGTCTTTTTTTCTGTACTACAAGCTCCATAGATGCAGGGCTCTGGCCTCTGCAGTGGAGGTAGTGTGTGAAATACCTAAGCACACAGATTCCCAAGAACTCATTTATCCCTCCTCCGCCTCTTACTAGCTGTGTGATCTTGACAATTCATTAACACTTTTCTACTTCAATATCCTCATTTATGAAATAAGGATAATTATAATATATCTCAAATAATCCTGAGAACATGTAATAACACTTTTATTGAATTTATTGAAGTGACATTGATTAATAAATTCATATAGGTTTCAGGTGTACAATTCTAATACATCACCTATATATTGTATCATGTGTTCACCATCCCAAATCAAGTCTCCTTCCATAACATTTAACCACCCTTTACCCTCTACCTCCCCCTGCCCCACTCCTCTTTCCCTTTGGTAATCACCATACTATTGTCTGTGTCTATGAATTTTGTTTTTCTTTGCTTAATCTCTTCACCATATCTAAAACAGTGACTGGCATTAAGTGTAATATTAGTATTCAAAATTAATACATTTGCTTACCATTGCATCCTAATGGAAAAGTGGAATAGCTAAATGAACAAATCATAGAGATTATCTTATTCAGTGATATTTAAAACACTTTGAAAATGGGCTTTGGACTCCCTTTCACCACTGAAAGTATTGCAGAATGTGTGTGGGAAAGCAAGGGACTTGGTTGGAATAACTGTAAGGAGAATTGTCTGAAAGGTCAAGCGACCTTGCTGAAGATGGCAGCCCCTACCTTGACTTTTCCAAACAAGTCTGAAACCCTGGTTATTTTACTAAAATCTCTATTTAGTCTTTTAGACCCGACCTTGTAGAAACATGTGCTTTCTCAAAGATACTTACCCTACTGATTATATCTAGAGGTTAATTTTAGTTCAAACTATTATGACAATAAAAACCTAAAAAAAAACCTAAGAAGGCAGTCAAATAGGACTGCTTTTTACTTCTGCCAGTCAGCCCTGGCAAATGTTTAAACACAATAGAGTATATGAAAGAATAGATACTCTAGAACAGACTGAGAAATGTCAGAAGGGAGTGGGTTGAGGGGCTGGGTGGAAAAAGTGAAGGGATTAAGCAGTATAAATTGGTCATAGCAGAAGAGCCACAAAGATTTGGATTAGAGCATAGGAAATATAGTCATAATTTTAAGATAGGTAAAGTATGGGCCAGGTGAGTATTCTGAAGCAATCAGGGGACCACTCTGTAAAGCATGTGATTTTGTAACCACTTTACTATATGTCTGAAACTAATACAGAATAATATTGAATGTAAACTGTAATTGAAAAATGCAGTTAGCCCAGCTGGCATAGCTCAGTGGCAGAGCATCAATCCTCAGTAAGAGGCGAGCAGGAGGCAGCCAATCAATGATTCTGCCTCATCATTGATGTTTCTATCTCTCTCTCTTCCTCTCTAAAATCAATAAAACATATATTTAAAAAATACATTTAAAGAAAAGAATACTCTTGAAGGTGAGGGTGTGTGGAGTCCTGAGCCCCATCCTCTAATGTTCATTTACTTCCACAGCGGTCCTTGAGTTATGACTGCTCAAGGGCCAGGGCTCGGCAGAACAGAGGAAAATCTCTCAAGAGCTCAGAAACTAATGCTAAAAGAAATTAAGTGACCTGTGCAAGTCAGAGTGAATATCAAAGCTGGATTCCAGTGAGGACACATACATTCCCTATGAATTATGTTTGTTACATTGAGCTGCATTCCAAAATTCATCCAGCACTGTCATATCCACTCTGCTTAAAGTCACAGCTATAGGTCCACACATAAACCTTCCAGAGAAAAATGCAAATGAAAAAAGCCTACAAAAAAAAACCCCACAAAAAACAAAAAACAAATAACAACAAAACCCCTAAAGGATAGCATTTTTTCCTCTCCTAAAACACTGGTCTTAATAGTCCCTGTTATCCTACTAGCATATGCTCCCTTTTAGCTTCCCTTCCTTCTTCCCCTGCTGCTTCAAGTTCTGAATTAATTCATTCAGCAAATATTTGAAAACTTTTGATGGGGCAGTTAGTTCTAAGCACTTGTGACTCATTTGCAGACAAAAAGACAAAAATCTTGGCCATCATGGAACTCAGTTAAAAAAGAAAAAAAATACTCTAAGTAAAATGTAAGATTTCCAGGACACTGGCAAAGAGAGATTGAAGAAACTTCCACGATGATGTCTTTCAAAAGGTCTTAGATCTTGATACACAGAAGCAAGCACTATTTTTAATGTTACTATTTGTTGTTGTTGTTTTAAATTAGTTTATGTAGAATAATATACATTGTAGTTTTGGAAATAAATCTTTATTGAGGAAAAATAGGCCATCTTTCAGTACCTTTTATCCTTCATCACTTGGACATTAACACTATGATACATAATCCAGATGAACAAATAATTTGGGAAAGTTTAAGACTTTATGCATGACAGAAAATGTTCCCTAAGTAAACAAGTATATATTTTCATCACTCTCTAAGTCTGACCAGCTCACCCTACTCTATGTATTGATAATATTTCAGCCTTTGCTGCAATTAGTGCTAATTATAGTACCGAGCTATAAAAATAAAAGTTTCCACTATTAAAAGTTCACAGATAATTGTTTTAATCTACCTAGCCACATTGTCATCTAAAACAGCCAATGTCTCATTCACATAGAACTGTCTTAGACTTGTAATCCAGTATATTTTGTGAAACAGAATTATGTCTGAAATAGCACTACAATGTTAAATAGGTGATTAAGGAATGAAAATCAATAGTTAACCATCTAATATATTCGGCATTCAGAGATTTAGGATCACACAGGAAGTCACATCTAGATGTGTTACTGAACCTTTTACTTTTCATCTGAAAATGTTGGCATTGGATAGACACAGTCAGCATTCATTTAGGTCTGATACATTTGAGGCACTATTCCAATTCACATAGTTGGATATAAGAGGAAATACAAAATCTGAAACAAATTCATAACTTAGAATGAATATATAGCAGATCAGTACTTTAAAATAACTAGGGAGAAATAAGTTGTTGTAGTTCTGGTAACCCATATATTAAGTTAGTCCATCAGTATGTATGTTTCTCAATAGAAATCAGTTCATATTCTACAAAACATAAGAAATCTTTCACTGCTTACCATTACAGGTACATAATAGAATTCATACGATATATATTCAACATTCAGGGTAATGTTTTCTCCATTTTGAGGATAATTAGGCTAATGTTAACAATAATCTATTTATAGAGCTGTTACTAGTAATTAAAAGACAATAAGAAATGGCCCCTCTCTTATAGATAAAAGCCACACATGTAAGTAAAGCATTTTAAACCTCTCTGATGCTATTTTAAAGTAAAGGATTGAGAGAAATAAAATGCATTCATTACATTCACAGAGCATACTAATAAAGGTATTCTGTACTTAACTATCAAAAGGAACTCTCAGAATGTTTCTTAAAAATATTTATAAAGCTCTTCTACTACAAATTCCTTTTTTTTTCTTGAAACAAATAATGCAATGAATGTACCACAGTAAAGTCTGCAGGACACATAATACTATCACTTAAGAAAAAGTATATATATTGTATTCATTCAAAGCCCACTTGACCATAACAATAATTAAGAGAAGCAACTTGATTTTTATCAATACTAGGATAGGAATTTGTAGCATAGAAAAATAATTTACAAATAAGCTGTTCAAATTTGATTAATATTATGCCAAATTCTCATTTTTCATCATATATGCTATAAAAATTTCAGAAAATATCAGCCTGATTTTCTTTTTATTAGTTCCAAGGATCCCTCATAACATACTGTGCTTAGGTGAAATGGGTGATTAACTTTCATAGGATCCATAGAGTCTAGGAGTGAAGTTGAGGCACAGGGTGGGGTTAGGAAAGTGGACCTAAATTAAAACTAACTTATCTACTTCCCTTTCATAAGACTTTGAAGATGGTTAGGGTTTATGGGTATAGTGGAAAAATTATAAGAAACAGCATTTGAGAAATTAGCCATATTCCTGCTCATATAATCAAATTTTTTTAGAGCAAGAAATCAACAGAAACTTTGGACTTTGACCTTCTCACTATCATGGTCACTTACCTGAAAACTCTATGGGTCATCTATAAAATTAATTCTCTTTCTTTCTTATAATTAGCCTATAATCTGAAAAATACTGATAAATGACATAGTTATTCTGTAAATACAACAGCCACAATGTTACTTTTACTGTTAATGATAGTTTTCCATTTCTCCAAATCATGACATTTCTTTGAATATGTCATCCTGATCTAAGGTGTGCCATTTTATCCCAGAATTTAATTTCATCTATTGATTACAGATTTCTCAAAAACTGTATATATTATTAAGTATTTATAGCACAGCCTGTCAGGATTCAGTGCCCCAATGAATGCTTGGCAAATCCATTGTATAAATCCCATGCTTTTATATGCTTTCTGCAAATGCGTCTACATATATTTGGCTCAGATCAACTACAATGATCATTTTATCCATTAATTTGAGTTTGTAAGTTTGATGCTATATCCACCCTATCAATCAGATAATTATTTAATTGTCAATTTCTCTTGCTAGTGAACTATGTTCAAATTATTTGGGAGTGAATTTATTTGATCAGTGACAGTCCTATATGGAGATTCAACTTCAAAGATTATCACAGCCATTTATTTGTTTTAATACATTTGTTTCTAAGATATACAAATCTGGGTTCATTGGCTCTACATGGCTATTTTACTTTCACCAAATCCCCATTTTTAAATGTATACCATCTGCTTGCATATTTGTATTTTGCAACCTCCTTCCCATCCCACATTTCAGTACCCAAATTTCATATCAAAAATTATGCCAAGCATTTCAAATAACTTGATGCTAACTTGTAGTCATTCCAGCAAACAACCATAGGGATGTGTCTATAGAATGCCAAAAAATCTAATCAGTTGTGTCACAAATTTAGTCCTTCATTTAGATATTTTATCTACATTATACCAAATACACAATGAATTCTGTTAACTGACTAAATCCTGACACAATTGCCTTGATATTGGTTAGCCATGGTTCAACATAATAAAGACAGCAATCAACCCTCTCAAACAAACATTCATATTCTAATCTTGAAGAATGTGAATCCAATTAGCCAGTGGGGACCAAATTCTTTATGATAATGATTGCAATTTGGATTCTAAAAATGCTGAGGATGCAAGACATTTTATCATCCTCCAGCATATTTTACATATTAGATCACAGAAGTACTAGATACTCAAATGAATCATAAGAATTAATTTATATTGCATTTGAGTTCAAAAGAGACCAATTATACTGGGCAATTTACTGATGACAATGACTATTTATGACCGAAGATATCTGTTTTAATTAGGTTATTGCTTGAGGATCATAATTGGTCTGGAATCATTTGGACAATCTGAAGAATACTTGAAAAAGTACACAAAATTGTGAAAAAGTTACATGATTTAAAAACTTAGTGTTTCCATCAAGACTATGGTCTAAAAAGGATGTGAAGACAATAGCAAATGAATGTTTTAAACACAGTTTCTTGACGTCTACAGTATTTTTTCTTCTTTAGTCACCCTTCCTTCAAAGCTGGTGAATTTTTTTTCCTGGGTTTTTTCCACTTCACATTCAGTACAAGGAGGCATTTGCAATTTCTGTCAAACAGTACAAAAAGACAATTAGGAGAGTCAAATATATACATATACATATACATATACATATACATATACATATATGGGTTATATGCTAATTAGACTGGATGTCTTTCTGACATCATTCCAGATGTCCTTCCTGACGAAGCCAGGGTCAGAGGGAAGCCAGCCCAGGTCCCAGGTGCCAGAGGGAAGCTGGTGTCAGCAGCCGGGGATGGAGGAGGGAGAGAAAGGCCTATTCTTGCACGAATTTTCATGCATTGGGCCTCTAGGATATATACTAGTATATGGCAAAATTTAAAGTGTAATGGAACGGTAATTTAAATTCATATATCTCAACAAATATCTGATAGAAGACTAATGACAAACAAAAATAAAATAAATGGAAATATCTTACTATTGCTACTTCATGAAAGTTCATACTATATTGTCTACTAATGGCAAAATATTTTAACATATTTTGAGAAAACTTTGGCCAAACCATTCAAATCTAACCCAAAATTTGAAAAAAATAATTGTGTCAAGTGAAATGAAACCTAAGAATTGTTATAATATTTTTAGTCAAATATTGAATGTTAAAGATAGAAGTTCAGAAATAAGCTCCTGAGGAACCAAGATGGCGGCATGAAGTATATATCTAAATGTGCAGCCTCCACAACTACATTTTAAAAATACAGCTATAAAGATAAATGGCCTTCCTCTAGAACCAAGGGAGGGGAAGCTTTACAACTAGAAGGCAAGAGAAGGAGTGCATTGAGACTGAGTAGAAGTTCTTGGCGCCAAAACTGAGAGGTACGGTCGCACGTGAAACGGAGGCAGCGTGGATGAAAGGGTGGTGGCGGCAGCTCCTGGGTCCACGGCTTGGAGATTATAAACTCCGGGGTCGCACTGAATGCGATGCAGGCTATCGGGCAATGGGGCAGAAGACCAGTGGCATTCTATCGGAGCTGTTTGCAGCAATCACTGATGCGGGGACTCAGGCACACAGACGCCAAAGTCAGGAGAAACCTCGGAGTTAGCGGAGGGGCAGCCATTGCAGGTTGCTCCACCCCGGTGATTCTGAGACCCGCCCCACCCAACTTACAACCCCGCCCAAGCTGTGCGCCTGCCTGCCTGCATCCTAACCTAATAGACTGCAGCTGGGACAGAACTCCAAAAGTTCCAAACCCCAAACAACAAGGAGAAAGGCCTGCAGGTTATTTCCTTCCAGTGATACCTCCCAGTGATAACTACAACAAGACTGTGCACCCAGCCTTCAAAGGTATACAACAAGAGTGTCCACCCCAGGTGATTGGGGAGGCTAAATCATTGGGCCCTATAGGACACCTAGCACAAAAAGCCACTCTATCAATACAGGGAAGCAGCCAAAATGCAGAGACAAAGAAACAGATCACAAATGACCGAAATGGATGAGAGAAAACTACTGGATATAGAGTTCAGAACTATGCTTTTAAGGTTTTTCAAGAATTTTCTAGAATCCGCTGATAAACTTAGTAATATTATACAGAGATCCAACAGCAGACTAGAGGTTTGTAATAATCAAGTCAAAGATTTGAAACATGAAAAAGCAAAGAGCACCCAATTGGAAGAGAAAAAAGAAAAAAGAATCCAGAAGTGTGAAGATAGTGTAAGAAGCATCTGGGACAACTCTAAGCGTACCAATATCAGAATTATAGGGGTACCAGAAGAAGAAAGAGAGCAAGAGATTGAAAACCTATTTGAAGAAATAATGACAGAAAACTTCTCCCACCTGGTGAAAGAAATAGACTTACAAATTCAGGAAGCTCAGAGGATCCCAAACAAAAGGAATCTAAGGAGGACCACACCAAGACACATCATAATTAAAATGCCAAGAGCAAAAGACAAAGAGAGAATATTAAAAGCAGCAAGAGAAAAACAGTTAGTTACCTACAAAGGCGTACCCATACGATTGTCAGCTGATTTCTCAACAGAAACCATGCAGGCCAGAAGGGAGTGGCAAGAAATATTCAAAGTGATGAATAGCAAGAACCTACAACCAAGATTACTTTACCCAGCAAAGCTATCGTTCAGAATTGAGGGTCGGATAAAGACCTTCACAGACAAGAAAAAGCTAAAGGAGTACATCACTACCAAACCAGGATTAGTTGAAATGCTGAAGGGCATTCTTTAAGAAGAGGAAGAAGAAGAAAAAGGTAAAAATAAAAATTATGAACAACAAAGTGACAACAAATACATATCTATCAACAAGTGAATATAACAAGTCAATAGAAATATCTGATGAATAGAATAAACTGGTGAATAAAATATAAGTAAAGGCATAGAAAGGGAATGGACTGACAATTCTCAGGGGGAAGGGGACATGAGGGGTATGGGAAGAGACTGGACAAAAATCTTACATCTATGGATGAAGACAGGGGTGGGGGTAAGGGCACAGGTTGGTGGGGGGACCAGGTGGAGGAGAGCTATGGGGGTTAAAAAAAAGGAACATCTGTAATAATCTGAAGAATAAAGATTTAATTTAAAATAAGATAAAACCAGAAGGAAAAAGCAAATTTTAAAAAAAGAAAAGAAATAAGCTTCTGAGTTGTTCCTTGTTTTTTTTTTTTAAATTGTTTTTTGTGGGATAAGATGTACTTTTTCTATCTCCTCTCATCTGAAAATCTTTTTTTTTTTTTTTTTTTTGTCTCCTAAGGAATATATGCTTGTTTTTTGTTCTCAGCTTATTTTTGTTTTGTTTCTTGGTTGTGGGTGAGGGGAGGGACACCTCCCTCGCCCTTGTTCTTCTGAGGACCTCAGATAATAAAACTAAAAACTCAGTGGCAGGCATAATGATCATGGAAAGGTACAGAAGCACTAGGTGAAGGAATATATTTGATTTGCCTATACAACATCCCTGCTTCAGTAAGAGCAAAAGAGAAAACTCACTAAAGCAAATACATGTAAGAGAACATTATGCCCCAGTGAGTGTGGCTTAGTTGGTTGAGCATCAACCCATGCACCAGGAGGTCACTGATTCAATTCCTAGTCAGGGTACATGCCCAGGATTCTGGCTCCATCCCTGGGGGTGGGGGTGGGGAGAGGGGAGCATGCAGGAGACAGCCAATACCTGTTTCTCCCTCATTATTGCCTCTCTCTCTCTCTCTCTCTCTCTCTCTCTCTCTCTCTCTCTCTCCCCCCCCTCTCTCTCTCTCCCTCTCTCTCTTTCTCTTCCCCTCCTCTCTCTGAAATCAATAAAAACATAGTTTTGAAAAAAAGAGAACATTATGTTGTGAAAAAAAGCCAGTCAGAGAAAGACAAGCACCTTATGATTTCACTCATATGTGGAATCTAATGAACACACTGAACTACCAAGCAAAATAGAGACAGGCTCATAGATAGGGAGCAGGCAGACAGTTCGGGGGCGGAAGTAAGGAAGTGGGAGTGGAAGGATTGAACAAAAGAGAAAACAAAAGGAGAGAGAGAACTCCTGGACATGGACAAGTTGGTGATTGCAGGGAGAGGGTGTGGAGGTAGAAGAGGGTATAGAGGGGATGAATAGTCATGGAAAAAATTTAAAATAATACTAATTAGAAAACAGAAAAGAGTGCTTTCTGACATAATAAAAACCAACCACCACCAACAACAAAATACCTGTGGCATAGGTTTCGGTTTTGTACTGCCATTGCTTGGAGGATTTTCTTTATGCTTCATCAAACATGTCCTGTCCTCCTGTAAAGGTTGCAATTAAAAACAGGTCATGAGATGAAATTAAGTAAAAGAAGGGGTTAGAAAAATGCTCTTGAATTCTTCCCAGTGAGACATTTCCTTCACTTTGCTACAAGCTGAAAGGATAAGCTAACAACAAAAGCATCACAAAATGAGTGGGATCCCAAGGAGAGTTAAACAGTCACCATGGGTTTGGGATCTCGGTGGTGCCTATAGCAGTCATTTACCTAACAAAGCTCAATTCTAATGCCAAGTTCTTTCTTTGTATAAAATAAAATGAAGAATTACAAAACAACTACATTTGGATTGTGTCTAGCCTCTCAGATATCAGTATGTCAATGGTCTGTGTGCCTGCAGGAACATCAGTATTTCAAGCCAGGAAGCAGTTTAAACAATATGATCATCAGTCTGTCTGGCATAAAATCTTCAAAACCTTGAAAATATCATATTTCTTGAGCATAATATCCAATATTTTATTAACCAAGGAATCTAATCTTACATATTAGCCTCAATAGTTTTGAAGCAGCAGAATGGCTGGCAGTGTATTCCAATTGGGTATCCTTTCCATTTAACCAACGTCAAAAAATGAAGTTTTCCATCTCTCCCTGTCTCCCTGCTTTCCCTCCCTCCCTTCTTGTTTTTCTTTCCTTCTTTATCTGCTTCCCTTCCATCCTCTTTTCCTTGCTCTCTCTCCTCCTCTTCTCCTCCCTTCCTTTTTTTCTTCCTCTATATTTTGAACACATTTTAAAAGTAACCATAAAAAATCATTTAGTGTAAGAATATGCTTTTTTTGGGGAGGGTGGGGGTGAGGGTGGGGAAGGGTATGTTCCAAAATCCTTTTCTTGTGTAAAACAGCTCCTGGGAACTCAATAATCTGTGGCCACTGGTTAGCTTTAACCTTGAACAAGTCAGTTGCTTCCTTGGGGTTAAACAGAAGGCTACCTAAGCTGGTGAACTCTAACATTCTGTAAATTCTACAATTATATGGTGACAAAAAAGGTTGCATAGGCAATTTAACCTACTCTAATTTAGACTTTAGAGAAAAGTTATTTTATATGCTCCCTACTCTCACACTGTATTGCTCTCATTTGAATACACATATTACTTTACTTTTCTATGCCTTTATGTATGGCAATAAATTATGATAAAACAGAGGAAATATTCATCAGCATTAGATGGCAGTGAGTGTCTGCCAGACAGCAATTGGCCAATGTATAATCTCTGTATAAATAAAAATGAATACAATAATCATTGACTATGAAAATATTACAGTTTATAGCACTTCAGTAAATGCCTAATGTTTTCATAAAATTAAACTTAGGTATATTTGATAGAGACTCCAAAATGATTACACGCAGCCCCTCCTTCTAAATAAGGCTACAGTATCCCCTGCTGGTTTGGCCCAGTGGATAGAGCATCGGCCTGTGGACAGAAGGGTCCTGGGTTTGATTCTGGTCAAGGGCAGGTACCTTGGTTGTAGGATCCTCTCTGGCCTGGGCCCCTGGTTGGGGCTCCTGCAGGAGGTAACTAATTGATATGTTTCTCTCACATGGATATTTCTTTCTGTTTTTCCCTATCCCATCCTCTCTAATGATCAATGGAAAAAATATTCTTGGGTAAAACTTAAATAAATAAGCCTACAGTTTAGTGGAAAAGTATATTGTAACTATATTAAGAAAAATCAGTAGTCAAAACCTTCACTGCCTTATTCCTAAGAATTTTAGGCAAATTCACAAGCAAATTGTCTATACTACCTAAGAAATAAATGTGTTTCTTCTTATGTTGCATGTGTTTAAATTATACCTAGAATCTAAAATTACCCTGGAAAAATTATAATGTCTAACGTTTAAATTTTTAATAACCTATAATGTTTAAAAAATAATACCCTTGGGTAATAACTCAGTCCTAACTATGGTATTTCTATTTTTAAGCAATACACAAGCAACTCAGATGTACAGTGAAAATTGAAATCTGCTTCTTTATAATGCACAAATGCCTTATAACTCACTTAGAAGGTGGTATGATATAACCATTTCCCAAATCTATTTGACCTAAAAAACTTTTCTTTTTTTTTTCTTGTGGAGTTTCAGCTCAGGTCATTGTCATGAGAAAAATACAAAAGGATTTTTAATGGAGTGTGTGCTTTCATTAATGCAAACGTAGCTATTGGAGATAAGCCTTTGATCATCTGAACAATGAAAACCTAAAAATTTCAACATTGAAGAAAATATTGTGTGGCTGGAAGACAGTTCAAATCTTTTTTGATACTTTGATGTTATAATGAACAGTCCCTTTAAATTTATGTTTTCGGTGCCTCCTAGGCATTGTAGGAACTTCATGAAATGTGGTTCATAAAATTCTTAGTGTTTCTCAGAGAAGCAACACATAAATAGCAACAGTTACAACGTGAGGTATCGTGTTCTAATGGACACCTTATCACCTTTTTAGTTATTGATGAAGCAAACATTCACTTGGTGATAAGATAAATGAGAGGTTTCATCATGGAGTTTTCTCAATCTTGTTGCAATTTTACCCAGATTGCCAAAACTTCCAGAGAACTGCAGTTAGGGAAGGCAAGAAGAATTGCCAAGATTGTAGTATAAATGTAGTTTTGCCAAATGATGAAAGTGCTCTGGAGTAAAACTGACTTTGCTTCAAGTTTTAGTTCTGATGTTTATTCAGTAGTGATCTTTAATCAAATATCTTGATCAGTTACTTATTTTGATCAGTTACTGATTTCTGAATATCAGGTTATTTCACTGTAAAATAGGGCTATTTCATAGGGTTATTTTGAGAATAAAATTTAAAAACATATAAAAATATTTACCATAGATATTAAATAGTAAACATTCTTTCCCTTCTTTTATTATTATTATTACCATTAATGATTAAAAGCCAGCAGTTATATGAGTTCACACTGATATTACAAATATAAAGTATGCTTACCAGAGAGGAAGGGGGGAGGGGTTGAAAGAGGTAGCAGAGGGTAAGGGGGGAGAGTGATGGAAGGAGAGTTGATTTAGTGTGGTGAACACACAATACAATAAGTGATGTATTATAGAACTGTACACACACACACTTTTTATCATTAAAAAAAAATCCATGTTTCTTCTTATCATGCAAATGCTAAGAATCTCCCTCCCTCTAATGCAATCTCTCTATACTAGTATTTCTAGGTTTATTTGCTTTATGGGGAAAATATTATAAAATCACATCCTTTTGGATTTTGTTTCCTTTTTTCTTTTTGTTTTTAATATTTTAACAGTTTATGTCATGTGGTTGTAGAAATAAGCAGCCTGCTGAGTGTGTGTGTGGTTATCCCCCTTACAGCAGACAACTCAAGTTCACATACTCCTAAGTGTCTGGTTATACTTCCTGATTCACATCCAAAGAACATCTGCTTTTTAAAATGTTCAAGTTCAATGTTTGGATAGTAGATAGTATATATAAATAGACATATCGTAATGGCATGAACTAAGATTGTTAAAATGCTTATGATCCCGTTTTCATGTTGAAAACTATTAAAACTATTTTAAGTTAATCTTACATTTTCAGAATTGCACTCAGGGGCGTTCAGATTTTCTTTCTTTGTTGTAACAACTTGAGAGTTCTCACTGCTTCCTGGAGTGCTTTGTTCAGGCTTCAGAAAGAAATAGAGAACATGAAAAGAGACACAGAGAGAATAGGATCAACAAATAGATTCATAGGACATGGTAAAATATAATACAGTGGCAATAGCACACTCAAAGAAATATAATAACATGGGAATTTCTATATAATTAGAGACTTTAAAATTTGAACTTTAAAACTACCTAACTTAAAAATGTAATAAAATAATTTCTACTATTTTGTATTAGTGATCTCAATGGGATTATTTTAGAATCCTAGCTCCTCAGTAAATCCTACATAATGAAGAGCTAAGATGCTAATGGTCATGACACCCTCACACTGTAACAACCATTCAGCAGGAGGCTGCGCGCACAGTGAGGTGGAGCTGCTGCATTCTTCTGAAGACAGGGCAGAATCTGGGAGGCACCCAGAGGAGGTAGGACCAGCCTGAGGCGACTTATGGGATCAAGAGCTGGGCTTGAAGCAGCCAGAGAAGGCCAGAGGAGTTGGGGTTGGGGGCGGGGCCAGACACACTGGAGTCCTGGGTGGAGAGATTAGGGTGTCAAGGTGGGGCAGTGGGCAGATGGGTAAGGCCCTGTGGCTGGGCGGGGCAGCACGATTTCATGCATCAGGTCACCAGTAAGTAAATAAATAAATAAATGGAACCATGTACTTTCTTTTCACTTTAACTTCCAATATGTCTCAGAAATAGTATGTACACACCGTATTTTCTCAGGAAGAAAATGTTTTGTTATACCCCACTGTAATTTGCATTGAGGACTATATTGATTCCTATGCTTTACTAACTAATTAATTGCTGCTTTACACCTCTGTATATCCAAAATATTTAGAGAGAGAGAGAGAGAGAGAGAGAGAGAGAGAGAGAGAGAGAGAGAGGAGAGAGAGAGGGATAAAAACTCAATGAGTGCTAACTTGTTTGGATCTGAATCTTTGATCTGAGTGGATCATAGGGGACCTAGAAAAGAGGATTCTAACCATTAGGGACATAGGAAGACAAAGACTGGGATGGGGTCTGGTCAGAGTACTCAAACCTATTAAAGTTTTCTCTATGCTACACTCTAGACAGCACTGGCCTGTTTTTCTTCAGGCAGTTATATTTCTTAGCAGGGGGGCAGTCTCAAAAAAAATAATAAGTTTCTAAAAATAAACACCAAAGATACTTAATAAAAGGAGTAGAATATTAAATGTAAACAAAAAAATAATGAAGCTAGTATATTAGAGAGCAATGGAAAACAGTTCTTACATTAATTCACCCAAATGCTGGGCTTTATGTATAATAATAAATAAATAAATAAAAGAAAATTTCTCTTTCCTTTTACTTAAATAAGTTTAATTTAGTTGTATGAGATACAGAAGGCATCCTGTCTTACACCCTCTTTCTCTCCTATTCTTTCTTGTTTAATACCTCTATCTTCTGATCTCCCCCCTGAGCCTTCCCTAGGAGTAAGAAAATAATTAACCAAGGAAATAAAATGTCTTCAAATAAGCCAGTTCTCTGTGTTATATGCCACCGATAAATATAAAGCTGAGAAAGGTGTGATTTTTGTCTTCATAGAACTTACATAATCTGATTGTTATTCACATAAATAGTTATAAGATAAAGTAGATTAATTAGAAGGGCACAAGCAGAATTGGAAATATTTTGAAAGATCAAATGTCAAATCCATTTGTGGAAATGAGAAAAAGCATCATGGAAAGGGTAATCTTTAAAATGGGCCTCTGGATGATTAAGGCATGAGTGAAGAGAGAGTATTCAAGGTGAAGGAAACACTGCAAGAAATTATATTTAGGAAGAAAGGTCAGTTGTTGATCTATTGGTTTAGAGGGCAGCAGTAGAGTAAACATGAGAAAAATGCTACAAAGTAGGGAGGAGAATCAAGCTACAAAGTTTGTGATGATAGCTTTTTCTATTTTAAAATTATTCCAAAAGAAATATTCATTTTTTTAAAAGATGAGGATAATAACATTTCTCCCTTTTAGAGTTTTGTGAGGAGCATTCTATTTCATATGAGTGTAGTACAACTCAATAAATGTCAGTTAGTATTGATATCATTGTTATCTGTATTAGTTTCTAAAACTGTCCATGACAAATAAGTATCAGTTTCCTAATAAAAAGAACTAATATAATTTTAGAGTAGTTAATATTACAAATGGTTATAGTAAGTGGCCTTATGTGTATGAGCATATAAATATGACAAAGAAGTCACACTACCTAAACATGTTTAAAATATTAGTTTAATCTCAAAGCATTAACAAGTACCTAAAATTGGAAATAAATAAACTAGGAAATCAGGCATAGTCTTATTAAATGTATTTTCCCAACATTTAATCTATTTTGTACTAATAAAATATGAAGCATGTAGAGGAGCTAGAGGAGGTCCATTTTTGATGTGACTCAAGAACAAGCTTAAGGAGACCGAGGTTACGCTTCTGTCTGTCTCAGGAGTGGGGTAGTGACCTTACTGGGTCATTGCCAGGGCTTTAGCAGCAGCATCTGGAGGGATGAGGTGGAAGTGAGGACTGATGTTTTAAGGATATATAAAACCCTTCCCTATTCTAAAGAATGGGCTCTACGTGGGGGAAGAAGGAAGGATAATGTATACAATGTCTTACGGGTGTGGCAAGTTTAGACATGGTTGGGCAATTGCATGGGGAGGTTGAAAAGAAGGAGTTTACTTCCATCAAGAATGATGAAACTATCATTATTCAGGCCAGGGACTCATGGAGATAAAGGGAATAGGAGGATGCTGTCATTTCCTAAGTAAGAGATATGGGAAAATATCCATCAGAATTTCTTAAGTGCTCAGCAAAGCAGATTGGCATTCATGGAAAGATCTTAATCATATTAGTAGCAAATTGAATTCCTAATCGATGAAAATAGGATGCATGTGGTTTTGCAAATGGTCAACTTTATAGGAACAAGTTCAGAAATTCTGCCTCTTGTGTCTTTACATAAGCATCCAGGGAACGGCTCTGTTTGCTACCCATATTCTTTGATAGCAAGAAAGCACAGGTGGTGGGGAGGATTCTCCAATATATGACTCAACTCTGTCAGGAATGCTTCCCAAACGGATTCATGTGCCATGGTGAATTCAGCCACAGAGAATAAGCAGTGGCAAAATGAAAGGTTCTAGGCAGCGTTAATCTCATAGTGCATTTTATCACTTGCAAATTTAGATTTGCTTGAAAATATATAAATTTACTAGCCTTCTTTTGAACTTATTTTGAATTCATTGAATCTCATTGGGAAAAAAAAGAGGCCAACTGACTACCCAAGATCTTAAAGAAGATTTACCTGCAGAAAATGCAGAAACCAAAAACTAGGTGAGTCCAGCCTCTGATGTAGCAGGCCAGAAAGAAGCCGAGTCTGATTAATATCATATACCATGTCTTATCCATGGTCCTTGTCTCCCCTCTACCATCCAGAGGAATTGTTTTATGACATATTTTGTAAATACAAGTTACTTTCATAGCTCTAGTAATATTTTTAAGAAGAAGAGAATCACACCTAATTCCAATTTTAAGTAAATGATTTTTTTAAAGAGGTAAAAGTTTGTGTTGGTTGTTTATTTTGGTACCTCTAGAAAACAGTGGATATTGAATATGGAAGATTTTAACTTGGGTGTCAGCTTAATATTCCATAGATGGGTAAGAAGCTTTTATATCCTATAACACACAACATACTACCAGTAAATGGGAATTTTGGAGTCACAGCCATGCATTTAATATGTCTTAAACTTTTAAAATTATCTCTAGTCTCATGCTGTATTTTTAAAAATGTTTTCTTATTAATTTTAGAGAGAGAAAGGAAGGGAGAGTGAAGGAGAGAAATATCAACTGCTGCCTCCTGCATGCCCCCTGCAGGGGATCAAGCCCACAACCGAAGCACTGGGAATGGATCCGGTGACCTCTTGGTTCATGAGCCTGTGCTCAAACACCTGAGCCACACCAGCCACAGCTCATGCTGTTTTATAGAAGAATTATTTTGTTTCACTTTTTTTTTTAGTCTAGATCCTGAATGTAGTATTTCCCTAATCTACAACTTGTCCATATCCCCTTTATTCCAAAGATAGGAAATCACAGAAATAAGCAGCAAGAAAGAGGCTCCAGATATTTGCACAAATGTGTAACTGCATAGGTGGGTCTCAGGTTTTCCTGAGCCCACCTGAGATATCAGCATCACAAGTGCTTCCGGTATCTGTAACATTCTTTTTAACAGTGAGAGAGCCTGAGGCACATGATGAGAGAGGCAGCACTTTCAAATAAATATATACTGCCTGAAAGGAAATCCTTTTCCACTCTTTCAGGTTGTCAGGATTTATTTAAATGCACAGCCTGCAAACTGCAGATCCTGACTATTGAAACCAAAAGCCTGTGCCACATGTAATGTAGTGTGGTGGGGACTTTGTCAGTAGGTCTCAAAAACCCCCTGGGAAGCTTTTAAAAAAAACACTAATGATTGGAACCCAACCACGAAGAATTTGATTTAATAGCTGTGGGTTTAGTCCCAAGTGTCAGGAATTTTTTTTTTTTTTAACAAGTATCCCAAGTGAGTTCTAATGTGCGGCAGTGTTGAGAACTGTCTTAATAAAAAACAAACAAACAAACAAACGTATCCACTTTTGAAAGAATGATAATTATACACGAGGAAAAAATTATTTCCCATATTAAACTTCTGGTGTACATTGGAATATAATACAAGACACTTTCTTTTAACTAACTGGAACATAATGATTACTTTAGAATGCTAATTTAGACAAATAATTGTTATAAATAATGATAATTATTATTATTTTACAATCAGATCATCCTGCCTAAGAGTCAGCTGGCTTTCTACTAAAGAGCCTTCACCATGTGACTATGCAGAGAGTTACAAATTGGGTTTCTATCATCCATTTACATCATTCTGATGTTTTACTTAGATCCACACTGATGACCACATAGTACAATACTTGATCTTACTTTGTATTATTATTATTTTTTTAAAATCTTTGTTGTTGAAAGTATTACATAAGTCCTCCTTTTTCTTTCACTAATCTCTTCCAGCCTCTCCTCATCCCCCCGACACTCACTACCCCATTGTCCGTGTCCACAAGTTATGCATATATGCATACAAGTTCATTGGCTTTACTTTCCAAAGCACAGATAAGGTATACCTTGCTTTTCGTCCTTGCATCTAGAGTCTTGACATCAATGGGACTTGGTGGAATTGACATCTGAGTTGGATTTGACCTGATTAGACTCAAAGGGGGTGGCTGATCACGAAAAACAGACGACAGGCAGAGTTGTACAGTCTGTTTCAGTGCTTTCAGTTGTGAGTCCTACAAAAAAAAATCACAATTTTTACATGATAACCAAAATCACACAATACCCTGTTTCATGCATACTCAGTCTGTTTGTTTTTAGGAGTTAATGTGTTTTATGATATATTTTTGAACACTGAAATTCAGAGACATATCTTCCTTTTTCCCCTTAAACTGGCATGATTTCAATCATAATAGTTTGTTGAATATATTTGTTGAAGGAAATATACTTTGAGGCACTCTGAAGTAGAAAATGCTCTTAGAAACCTGCCTTCTTCTAGTAGGATCAGCCACCTTTATTACAAATTCTTCCCCTGGCAATGTAGGCCTCTGTGTTTCTCAGATTAGCCTGTATTAATGACTCAATTTCCTCACATATATTGCGAAAAATAAATTTGTTTCCAATAAAACCTTTATTTCCTTTGGGCCTTGTTCAGAAGTAGAAGTTAATTTTCTTTGACTGTAAATAATATTAATACTTTCTGATATTTAGCATAGGATATCGCAATCCTCCAACCACTTCCAACTTTACATGCAGGAAATAATTTTATGCTTTCAAACATCTGTGAAACTGGCACTGCGAATTATGACTTTACTGTGAAGAAAGGGAATTTTGAAGTTTTCAGACTGGGTTATTTTCTGTTTGTATCACTAGGCAGACTGAACTTACATGGACCATCATCTCTACCTCGCATTGAGTGCCCAGACCCACATCTGGAAATATTTTTTTACATACTAATAAGTTAAAAAATAGTGATATAAAGCTGAATACCAACGATAGATTCTCAGGTGCCCAAATGAAGAGAAACATCCAACTGTGAGGAAATCTCATGGTAACTCAGTGGTACTTTGGGGCATGGATACAGATCCTAATAAGACAATGTCACAGAAACATCAATCCCAAGACATGAGATATGGGCTTCAGGCAAAGAGAGGTGAAGAGAGAGATTAGTTACTGAGGCTGAGACTCCAGGACAAGCTGGCACACGTGGAGATTAGCCTTTCAGTGACTTCATAGACCAGTGAAGCCGCATAGTTTGTTTTCTCTGCTTGTCAAAGCCGAATACACCCAACAAAACTATTGCTTTTCGTAAACTATGCCAGAAACGCTTTCACAGAGCATCCTCCACTACTGGTCTTTCCTGTCTCCCATAAAGCCTCCGTGATCAATTTCTTAGAAGCAGTGGCTATGATTTATATCCTTCCCAATGCCTACCTCTGTGCTTTCTACTATTATGTGATATCCATATAATAAAAGGGTAATATGCAAGTTGACCCTAACAGTAGAATGACTAGGAATGACTGGTCACTATGACACACATTGACCACCAGGGGGCAGACGCTCAATGCAGAAGCTGCCCCTG
>PVJC01023274.1:0-26529 GCA_004026665.1 Murina feae | reverse complement strand
CCCATCCCCCAGTGTACGAACCCTGAAGGGGCTGTAGACAGCCTGAAAATGGCCCTCAACCCCTCACTCAGGCTGGCCAGGCATGCCAGCAGGTGGACATCCTCCCTGAGGTGTCCCAGACTGCAAGAGGGCACAGGCCGGGCTGAGGGACCCCCACCCCCCGAGTGCACAAATTTTTGTGCACCGGGCCCCTAGTATAACAATAACAATGAAGGAACTTATGGCACCCATCCTGACGCCCCAGACATCCAGTTGTGCCCTGAGGGGTCTGGAAAGGGAAGTTACAAGTTACCCAGACATTTCAGTATGTTGTCGTACCTGCAAAAAGACAATAGGCCCAGTTCTTACTGTTCATGAACTGTTGCTTTGAACAAGGGTGGAATTCATGTAATATAACTGCTCAATGTGACAACAGGCTGTACTATTGTTTGCTAGGTGATAATTCAACTTAAAATTTTTACCACTTGTCTGTATTTGCACTGTTTGTGGAGTCATCATTTACTTACTAGATATTAGACCTTGATTTGGATGGAACCCTTCATTTGTATGTTAACATTTGTTGCTAGGATTCTTTATCATTGACCTGTGACAAAGTAGTACATGTCTCAAAAAATATATATACAAAAGACAAAAAAAAAAAGTTTTAATTTCAGTTCATCTTTTGTGATTACTGTAGGACTTTGAGTTTGCAAGACAGCCACGCAGGCTTTCCTGAACTTGTCAGGTTAGCACCTGGCTCCTTTTTCATCCACAAGATGAAGGAACTGAAGTGATGTTTAGCCTAATAACGGAGAAAATAAAACGGAGTAAGCATTGCTAAGAGAGTCACTTAACCTGTAGTTGGGAGGCTTTTGGGGAAGTGGGGCCTGTGCAGATCTCGCCCTCAGTTCCCGTAGCTGCTATTAACTTGCTAAACTCTGCTCAAGGCTGAGCCATAAACAACATCCTGGAACAACCTTTGCATAGACACATGAACTTAAAAAACAAAATTCAGCCCTAGCTGGTTTGGCTCAGTGGCTAGCACGTTAGCCTGGGGACTGAAGGGTCCCAGGTTCAATTCCAGCCAAGAGTACATGCCTGGATTGCGGGCTAGATCCCCAGTAGGGGGCGTGCAGGAGGCAGCCAGTCAATGATTCTTTCTCATCATTGATGTTTCTGTCTCTCCCTCTCCCTTCCTCTCTGAAATCAATAAAAAATGTATTTTCTAAAAACAAAACGCAATTCAGCCTGGCCAGTGTGGCTCAGTGCTCAGCCATGAACCATGACTCATGAACCAGAAGGTCAGAGCTCAATTCTCAGAGCACATGCTGGGTATACTGCCTCTATTCTCAGTAGGGGATGTGCGGGAGGCAGCTGATCATGACTCTCCCTCATCAGTGATGTTTCTATCTGTTTCTCCCTTTTCCTCCCTCTCTTTGAAATCAATAAAATATTTTTTAAAAATTCAATGTAATAAATACGAAGATCTGATACTGTTGTAATTAACCTAGTTATTAACAATAGGAAAGAAAGAGAAATAGATGCATACCCAATAAAGTTGGGGTGACCTTGGAAAAGCACTTGGCTGTCAGTCACACCTGGGAGCAGGTCATTGGCCAGAATGGGCGTGGCCACTGCAAGGGCAAGACATTTGGGATATTTAATCCTGGGACTCTTGTTGCAGGGGCGGTGCACTCTCTTGGTTTGTCTGCATTGGGCACATGGCCCACCATCATGTGGACCCCACACACAATGGATTAATGGACTGCAACTAGCCTGATGCTGAACTGGACCCAGCTGCAATATGGACTGGAAACTCTGGACACTGACTTTGTTTCTAGCTCTATTGAAACCCCAGCTACATTTCTAAAGCTGGACTGAGGGGAACGGACTTTGGAAACCCAGGGATGTAATTCCAGGCAAATATAAATCACTCATCCTCTCATGCAAATCTCAGAAAATTTGTTTTCTCCATATATTATAGAGACTCCACCCCATTACTCAACAGGAAAAAGGACACCAATTTCCCCGATAACAGATCTACTTGGTTTTATTAAAACAGTTTATGAGTCTGGCAGCATCCCATCTAGCACCTAGAAGGAAGGGCCCAAGAGTTGTACAAAATGGAAGAATTTTATAGGAAGAAGGGTGGGGCAAGGGAGCTATTAGGGAAAGAAAATAAAGGATTGCTTAGGGGAGCTGCTGATGTGGACAGTTCACTGTCTGCAGTGAGAGTCACCCCTCCCTGGCAGCGCAAACGCAGTTGTGGGCCAAGTGGGAAGTGCTCCAAGGAAACTTCACTGAGGGACAGTGAAACAAATTTTGCTCCATTTTCACAAATACAAAATATCTTTCCCCGCTTCGTCCCACAAGCAACTAAATTGAAAAACCATTCTTAGCTCACAGGACATAACAGACAGTGGGGTGGATTTGGTCCACAGGTCCAAATAAACTTTTAAATTGTTTTATAACCTCAGATGTGTATTGGTGGACGGTATTATTATGACATTAATCTTGACCTCATGGAGTCCGTGGCAGGGTCTTGGAAATGCCAGTGGTCCCTGGACTACTCTTGAGAACTGCTGGGGTAGCGGGAAGTCTACTGACTGTAGAAGACCTTACTTAGTTTTTATCAGGGCTTTGCTAGCTGTTGTTGTTTTTAAATATATTTTATTGACTTTTACAGAGAGGAAGGGAGAAGGATAGAGAGTTAGAAACATCAGTGAGAGACAAACATCAATCAGCTGCCTCCTGTATACCCTCTACTGGGGATGTGCCCGAAACCAAGGGACATGCCCTTGACTGGAATCGAACCCGGGACCCTGAGTCTGCAGGCCAACGCTCCATCCACTGAGCCAAACTGGTTAGGGCCTACCTGTTGTTGAATAATATTGTGCTAAATATTATTCACCTCATCACCTTCATCTTTAATAGGAGAAAGGCTTAGATGGTCTTGAAGTTTCCTTCTAGTTTAAATCTGCCTATAGTATTTACTGTGCTAGGAGCATTTTACATAATTTTTTTTTCACTTTATCCTTACATGTAAATGGTATCCCTGTTGATAAGAAGGAACTGAAGCTCAGAGATGACTTATATTTCTTTTATGTTCCCCTTTATAACCTAAGTAGGCTCATGAGACCAAAGTTCTAGACTTAACTAACATGGCACAGCATTCACATTTCAACACTTTACTTTTAAACTTCAAAGTTACGGAAATTACTGACATCAGATTGGGGACAGTGATATTCTTATCAAGAAATCTTTGTTGCCCTAACCGGTTTGGCTCAGTGGATAGAGCGTTGGCCTGCGGACTCAAGGGTCCCAGGTTCGATTCCGGTAAAGGGCATGTACCTTGGTTTCGGGCACATCCCCAGTAGGGGGTGTACAGGAGACAGCTGATAGATGTTTCTCTCTCATCGATGTTTCTCTCTATCCCTCTCCCTTCCTCTCTGTAAAAATCAATAAAATATATTAAAAAAAAGAAAGCTTTGTATATAATTCTGATACATGGGGAGAAATTCAGAATGCCCAGCAATGGGAGTTCATTGTATATGCGTAAGCCTATTTACAATATTCAGATTCATATACTAGTAGTTGTTCGGTTTTAACTTTTAAGCACACTTCAGAGCTCTTTGAGTATTTGATTTTCATATTGTTGATATTAACAAAAAGAGAAGAGATAGGAGTTAGTTCTAGTTCAACCTCTTATTCTGTGACCTTGGGCTAGTTACTACATATATTGGAGCACCTCTTCTAAAACATGCCTAACATTAACTGGGCACTGCTATTGTTATGAATGTAAATAGTTGTTGGGTTACAAGTCATACAGTATTGATAAAGAAATAAAAAGATATCAACTGTGTGGCTTAGAGAACAATACAAAGCTCCTTACAGTATTTTAGTTTTCATTCATTTGTGCTTGCGATCAATAGAGATACAGCCTTCTAATGTCATCTGGAACAGATTTGCAGTAAATGTTTGGTGGTTCTTTAAAATAGAGTTTCCCAACACCCACCCCCCATATAATTACCTTACTTTGTAAGAATCTAGGTGTCATAATGAGAACAACACAGATTTGTTTCTTTATTCAAAAATATCAAAACCGCTGTTCTGGAACTGAAACATATTCCTAAAGCCAGTTTGAAGACTAAACATACACCCACTGTGAGGTTAGTTGTTCCTTTTCATTCGGCACATGGACAGCACACAAGGTAACAAATATATACTGGGTGAAACAATACAGATTGAAATTTTTTTTTTTTGAGGCAAGAAAGTCAGTACCTGTTCCAGTGTCATGAATGAGGCACAGGTGACATGGGTTAGCAACTCAGTTCTGGTGAAGTTTCATTGTATGGACTGGGCTTTTTGGTCCACAAAATTATGAATTAACTTTCCTAGTGAGAGCACTTTAAAAAAAATATATTTTATTGATTTTCCACAGAAAGGAAGGGAAAGGGATAGAGAGCTAGAAACATTGATCAGCTGCCTCTTGCACACCTCCTACTGGGGATGTGCCCCCAACCAAGGTACATGCCCCTGACCGGAATTGAACCCGGGACCCTTCAGTCCACAGGCCAACGCTCTATCCACTGAGCCAAACCGGTCAGGGCGTGAGAGCGCTTTTGAATAGGAGAAACTGAGTACTTGTTCAGGTGTTGTATTCACATGCCACGATTGTGTTTTTCTTAGTTCTCCTCTTGCATAGAACTAGATGACTTTTTTACATAAAAAGAACTAGAAAACTTGACCTATACCATTTAGGAGTCTATATACTCTTGAGAAGTACAAATATTTACCCTTCAGTAAACATTTTTACGTGCATACTATGTCAGGCACTTGCCTAGGTCTTGGGAATAAAGCAGTGAACAAATTAGAAAGACTTGTTTTTATATAATTTACAATACATGCTAGTGTGGGGGGAAACAGTAACAAATACTCAAATAATGTCATGAGGTTATAAGTACTATGAAAAAAGATACAGTTAAGGGATAATGAGAGACCATGCCATTTAAAGATAAGTGATAAGGCCCTAGTTGGTTTGGCTCAGTGGATAGAGCTTCCGCCTGGGGCCTGAGGGTCCTGGGTTTGATTCCGGTCAAGGGCACATGCCTGGGTTGCAGGCTCCTCCCTAGTAGGGGGTGTGCAGGAGCAACCAATATTGATTCTGTCATCATGGATGTTTCTATCCCTTTCTCTCAGAAATCAATAAAAATATATTAAAATAAGTAAATAAAGATAAGTGATAAGGAGAACATTTCTGAAGTGGTAATATTTGAGCAGAGATCTGAATGAAGTGCTATACATGGAGTTCAAGAAAAAAATGTTTATTATATATATCTCCTATAATGCACATACAGGGTATTCCAAAAAATGTATACACTTTAATAGCAGGAAGCTCAATTTTGAAAATGAAATGTATTTTAATAAACACTGCCTTTATAATTATTCAAAGTGCATGTACACCCTTTTTTTGGACACCCTACATACAAAATGACTTGAGACTGATCATGAAGCAACGTATCAACCAGCTCTACCCTATAGTATACCTAGGTATTTGAGGCACAGATCAAATCAAATAATCAGTGATGAAGCCTATGATTGAATACCCAGCAAACCTCATCTATCAGCCATGCTCATAATTGAATCTTACTAAATTCAGCTTCATTTCCTTCTTGGTGGGGATAAATTATATGCCTTTGCATTGATAGGCATGTGACAAAATAGGAATTTATTTTATGGGTAGGGTACTCCTTACAATTTCTGCAAGAGCAAAATAGATACCAGGATGACAATCACAATTTTTAAAAACGGAGGCCAGTTTTTCCCCCCCAACTATATAGTTATTTCAGGATACAGTGGGCTATGGGTTGAATTCTGGCCCCGTCCCAATTCCGGGTCCCTAGGCCTGGCTGGAGATCAGGGCCTATTGGGGCTTTCCTTCCCCTGGCTGCCAGCAGCTGGCACCACCCCTGCTGCTGCCACTGCTTGCCATCTGTGCTGTGCTGCCTTCACCCCTCTCTCTCCATCCCCCCGCCCACCACCGGTTGCCTCCCTCTGTAGGCAACAAGCGTGGGGTGTGATCGCTTGGCTGGCCTGGGCCTCCCTCTGTGGGGCAATGGCGGGACCCCTTCCCCCACTCCTGACCAATCGCATAGCACTCGCCTTGGCTGGCCTGGTGCCAGTGCGGGTCATATGTGGTCGTCTGGAAGGTTGTCCGGATGGCCATTCTGCTGTTCAGTTGATTTGCATATTACACTTTTATTATTATAGATTGTTATTATAGATTATTATAGATGCCAAGAGAAGGGACCTGCACACAGAGAGATGCCACCTGAAGACTGGAGAGTTTTTGCTGCCACAAGCCAAGTAATGCCAGATGTCTAAGTGGCAGCTACGAGAGGCATGGAATAGTCTCCCTCATAGTTGCCAGAGGAACCAACTCTGCTGACACCTTGATCCTGGATTTCTAATATACATGCTTTTATTGACTTTAGAGAGAGGAAGGGAGAAGGGGAGATAGAAACATTGTCGAAAGGGATCTGATGCCTCCTGCACACCTCCTAATGAGGATCAAACCCACAACCAGACATGTGCCCTGACTGGGCCTCAAACCTATGACCTCTCAGTGCATCGGATGAAGCTCAACTGAATGACACAGGCCAGGACTCTGATATATTTCTACTAGCGGCCTAGTGCACGAAACTCATGCACATTAAAAGGGGATTAATTAGAGGAAATATTTTAATATTGCTATTTGCCCCTTCTCTATAATAGATGTGTCAGAGATTAAAGAGAATTAGTAAAACGTATATGAAAATCTTCCTCCTATCAGAGTGTGGGGTGCACCATGGAACCCAGAGTCAAGTCTTCAACCACCCACGTGCACCTCAAAATCGCTCCAGAAGCAAACCTGTACAGCCCCCCTTCATTGGGCTAGATCCAGACCTGGCTGGTCCCACCCTGTCAAGCCCTGCCAGGGGGGGGGGGGGGTGCAGCCTCAGGTCCCCTGGCCTGGTGCTGGGGTGGGGGGCATGGCCTGAGGTCCCCTGGCCCAGCACCAGGGCGGAGGGCACACCTTGAGGGCCCCGGCCTGGCACCAGGGAAGAGGGTGAAGCCTGAGTTCCTCTGGCCTGGTGCCAGGGTGGGGGGAGCAGCCCCATGCAGGAGGTGGGTGGCCTCGCAGCCTCAGGTCCCTGCTGATTGCTCCTTAAGGCTTGTTATGGGAACTTAGCCTCAGCTGTGGGTGGAAATTGACTGGAGTATGGTCAATTTGCATATTCCCTCTTTATTATATAGGGGGATTGCTTATGCCACCTAGTTTGTGGTATTTTTTTTTTTTCTGAAGCTCTCAAAGAAATACATGGTGGAAAGAACATGGACCTGGATTTTGATCTTATCTTTGCTCCATTGCATAATAGCTTTATGAATTTTAATTAGAATCATTTCTATTTTTTATTGTTTTGAGGACTAAACAAGTTACTAAATATGAGTGCCTGACACACAGTAGACCCTCAAAGTGATTACTTTCCCTTCTTAGTTTTGTGATACCTCATTATTTACAGTGACTTTTATGGAACCTGTTATATCAGAGAAAATTTACTTCAATTAACCACAGTTTCACCCAAACTGTGGTTGCTGTGTTGCAAAATAAACCCACACATTAGCACATGAATTAGCTGAAAATACTGTGGTTCATAAAGCTTTTCATCAGCGACCATGCCCAGCAGAAGTCCTTGTGCACATTAGGTGACAAAACTGTTACTTGAATGTTTTTTTAAAAAATATATATATTTTTGACTTTTTTTACAGAGAGGAAGGGAGCGGGATAGAGTTAGAAACATCCATGAGAGAGAAACATCGATCAGCTGCCTCCTGCACACCCCCTACTGGGTATGTGCTTGCAACCAAGGTACATGCCCTTGACCAGAATCGAACCCGGGACCCTTCAGTCCGCAGGCCGATGCTCTACTCACTGAGCCAAACCGGTCACGGCTTGAATGTTTTCCACAACCTCCAAGAGTGTAAAGGCCTTGGCTCATCTCCCGTAGTTGTTTCCAGCGATAAGCTTTTATTATACTTAATGCAGATGTCACTTACGGGTTTTATTTTACACTTTTTGGTTATCTGGGTCACCAAATATGTTAAAGTTGTTTCTTGTCTAACAATCATATTAGTGCTTCTTGAATTCGAATGCTGCGCTTGTTTTTAAAGGAAGAAGCATGAAAGGTGACCCAGATAGGAGAGCAATGCCTTCATGCTTTTGATTCACTGCAGTGCGCTTTGCACGCCCAGTGGGCGCTGAACTCATCTGCTATGCAGATTTCCCCGGCTGGCTCCCAGCCAGAAAGCCTTTCGCAGCGAGCAGCTGATGTCGTTTCTCCAGCGAGCCAATGGTGAACGGATACTTCAGAAAGGACGCTGGCTGAGTCACCTTCTGCAGATAAGCTGAAATATTAATAGCATCTCCGCCGGGCTCCGAGCAGCAACCAGCCTCCCTCACAACGTCTGCCCGCAGCCGGGCCGCAAAAGCGGCCCCGACCCCGAGTCCACGGGCCTGCGGGACGATGCACAAGAGCAGAAGATGCCGGGGCGCCGAGGAACCCGGCCGCGGTGAGTACCTGCGGCCCCACACCACAGGGCCTCCCCAGACCAGCGCCGACGTGAGAGCGAGGTCCGGGTGATCATCGCGGACAAGGAACGCCATCACGCCTCCGCCCACCTCGCAAACGACCCCCGGCTCCTGTAGCTATGGACCCCGTGGGCGCGGGCTACGGAACGGGATTTCCGGCGAGGCGGGGGCGGGAGTTCCGATGAGGGGCGGAGTCCCAGTGCGATTTCCGGCGGTGCGAGCGCTGGGCGAGGGCAGGCGAGACTTCCGGCGGCACGGGCAAGGAGAGATCCGGCGGAATTTATGGGGGCTGGGCGGGACTTCCTGTGGCCCAGAAGTGGGCGTGGTTTCCGGGGTTTCCGGCATTATGGGCCGGATTGCTGGCGTGCTTTGCGCTGGGCGAGGCCGGGACTTCCGACGGCGCCGGAAGTGCGGATCATCAGGTTGCCGGGTGGTGGAGGACGCGTCAGGGCCGAGTCGGTATCCTGTGTCTCCGCGTCGGCCCCTGGCGCCGTGTGGCTGGGAAGCGACGGTGGCAGCGCACGGCCCGGCAGGCACTGGGCGGCGGGCTCGGCGGCGGCGTGATTGGTGAGTGCCGGGCCGCCATTTTTCTTCCGGGACGGGCTGCCCGGGTGAAGCAGTGGGCGGCTTTGCCCTGGGGTAGAGGCATGCTTGTGGGGACCCGGTCACTCCGCGCCGGCCGAAGTCCTCCCTCGGACTTCATTGTCTCCATCCGTTCCCGCTTCGTGCGCCAGCCCTGCCGCTGGTGAGGGTCGGGGAGGATCCGTTGAGCCCCGCAGCGGTGCCTGGCGTCGCCGTGGGCGCCCGTTACGGTTGCCTTTCCCGGGGAGACCGCTCCCCACTGCACGCGTGACACGGGCAGGTGCGTTGAGTCCTGGAGAGCCGAACCCCCCATAGCGCCCCTCGGCCCCGCCCTGGGAAGCTGTGCCGACGTGAGAGAGCGCTGCTGGTTTGGAAGTTTCCGGAATTTAGTTAACGGCTGTCTTTTACGTCCAGTGTGCTGGTCTACACGTTTGACCTTAGAGGTGCCCGCGAAATAACCCTCTTGCGAATAAGCAAATTCTCCAGGTGGTCGCGTAGCCCAGATCTCCTCCAGGCACCTTCTGCACGCGCCCTTCGCCGTCTAGGCTGGTGAGCCAATCCCTTGGGAATTGCCTGACGGAGGTGGAGTAACGCAGTGACCATCACCCCTCACTTCTGCTAGCACTGCCCAGGGAAACGAGGGTAGTGGACCCTGGCCACATTTAACAATAGCAACGCGACCTCAGGCAAGGCGCTTCCTCAGCCTCCATTCCCAGCCTCGTTTTGTTATTGAGAAGGTTATGTTATAAAATGGCTCTGCAGAGACCTCGACACAGGATATCTTTGTTAGGTATGCTTCCTTCCTCGCTCTAAACTTGTTGTCAGATGTTTAAATAGAATTTAAACTAACACTGACCCATTGTCTGAGGTGAAGACAATAGATACTTTAGCTCCTGGGTCAATAGCTTATTTTCCATGTACGGTCTGCTGTGAAAGGAAGGAAGTGGTGCTGGGACCAGTGATGCCTGTTGGGAAAAGGTGGGATGTGAATTAAGAGATGAGTTTTAAAAAAAAAAGTTTCAGGGAAAAAAATGTGACAGATTAATAACAGAAAAAAAAATTTTAAAGAGGTTAAAACTAGAGGAACCTACAGACTTAGTTTTGGAAGGATGGTTAACTACAGCTGCAGAAATTCGAGGAAGAGGCAGAACCTGAATTTTCAGGATAATTTAGTGTTAATATTCAGTGTACAGTATAGGCACATGCACTCACATCTGAGATTGACTGCACAGACTTTAGAAAGTTACAGAAAAATAAAATCACTTAGTATGGAAAATCGCCATGTGATGCCAGATTTCAGAGAACCAAACTTCTCAATTTATAATTTACAATAGTTTGGATATATGGTTGAAAATTGATCAATGGGGAAAGATTGCTAGTGTATGGACTGTTTAATGAAGTGACAAACAAAAGTAGGCAAAGTGCAGAACACCATGTGGTTCATGGAGATGAGTGAGGGGTTAAAAGCTTTCAGTGAAAGAAGGTGAGAGTTTTAAAAATTAATTGTGAAGAAGAATGCTAATTTCCTACTGAAGGTATAGTGGCTGAGGTGTGCAATTAGGAGAAAAAGTACTGTGAGGTGAGGGGGAGGTTGTCACTGAAATCTTTGCACATTGTATAACCAGTGATAGACTCTTGGTAGTACATTAACTGCACAGTTTATACTTAATAGAATGCTTCAGCTAGTGTTCTTTTTTTTTCCAGTTTTTAAATATCTTTATTCACAAATCAGAATAAAATTGGTCAGTTTGAAAGTCATATGTATGATAAAATAGATGATAAAAAGTATATTTACAATGAAACCATTATTTTATATAACTAAATTATCTGATATACTACCTCTTGCAATAATAGCTTAATGGATCCAAGTCTACCCTCTTAATGTACCAAGTTTATGATTTTCCTAGAAAGTTTTGAGTTGGGTATAGTTTCTTGGTATTTCTTCATGTGATCCAAAGCTTAAGAGAAAGTTCCTAAAAACCAGCAATTTGAACCAGACCTCTCTAGGATAGAGGAGAGACAGATATGAGAAAAAGGACATCCTGTCACGTAAAGACCCACAACTGCTATGCTTTGCAGAATATGAGGAAGAGGGAGCACACAGTGGAAGAGGAAATAATCATTCCCAACAATACTATTGAACATTTTAAAATTGTCAGTATTAGGGGTTCATGTTTAAAACAGGTAGCCATGAAGTGAAATGTGTATGCAGTATAGTCAGGGAGATCTGATGCTTACAAACCATATATGTCTTATTTATCTTTAATTTTAAAATAATTCATTTTCTTTGGGGTATGCAAGTGAGCAATGGAGAAAGTGGTGCTTCTGCAATACCTGCTGGTGCTAAGGATTTCATGCTTCCAGAAGATTCGGGCTAGAGAACTTTACTAGGCACCTGAGAGGTTCTTTTCTTTCAGCCAAGATGCCCTTATTTAAGTCACTTTTGAATTTTGTTTCAAGCTTATATTGTGCAAATTCTAGTCTTGGTTGAGGACAGTCTCCGAAAATTTTTTGAGTCATTCTTTGTACTCTGTCTTTTTCTATTATGTTTTCATAAATGATCCTTGAATCCATGTTTGTATCTAGCCCAAGGTTTCTTTCTTATAGAGGTGTAGTAGCGTTGTGATTATACTGTTTAAAAGTCTGATTATACTGTTTAAAAACAATAGCCTTAAGAGAGTCCAGATATTGGCTTCTGAAGTCCATTTTCACAATCTGATGGTGTTTGCTAGCAACTGTCAGTGCCTGACCCAGAAGGGGGATGCTGCTCCTCAGCCTGGAAGAAGAAATGAAGGTATACAGAGTCTGGGAATAGTACACCACATAAGTAGGTTTGTACTGGTTTGGCTTTTTACACTGTGTTCCCCAGGCAATTCGAATCCATACTGCATTCTCCTCAACGTCCCTGAAGGTGACTGATACATTTTTTAATGCTCTCTGAAGAATTTTCTTAAATGAACTTTTGAATTGTTTCATATCAAAAAGGTCAATATCTTCACCTGGTTCTTTAGTCATCTGAAAAACATCCCAAACTTTCTGGTGCCGATGAAATTGAGTATAAATAATGTCTAAAAGGGCAGCATCATTGACACTCGCATGCTTCTCCTCACAAAGCATAACCAAGTCATGAACAAGAGATTCCTTTCTCTTCTGGAAGTTTATGGTCTGCAGTTGATTTTCAGACAAAAAATCCCAGGCTTTCAGGATTGTCATCATTTCAGCCACTGGGATTTTCAAGGTGGTCCTCTTGATAAACTCGGCAACAATTTCATCCATTTCTTTGGCACGTCCACATCGCCAGCCGCCTCACTTCGTACAGCTGTTCTCACCCGCTGCGCCTTCAAAGCCCTCAGCTAGTGTTCTTGAGAGAGGAAGAAGAAACCCTTTCCTGTTTTATTTCTTTTTAAAAAATATATATTTTATTGATTTTTTACAGAGAGGAAGGGAGAGGGATAGAGAGAACCATCAATGAGAGGGAAACATTGATCTGCTGCCTCCTGCACACCTCCTACTGGGGATGTGCCCGCAACCAACCGAGATACATGCCCTTGACTGGACTGGAACCTGGGACCCTTCAGTCCGCAGGCCAACACTCTATCCACCGAGCCAAACCAGTTAGGGCTGTTTTATTTCTTTGATTTAAATGTCTAAAGATAGTCTCCTTTTTTTCTCTGAGGTCTAACCCAGGATAGCTTTCACAGAGTTTTTATTTTTTCATTTCTTTACAAAACACCTTGTAAACTGCAAGGTAACTGGTAAGTTGCTGTTAATGATTTTGGAAAGTGGTATGCTTTATGAAGCTATTAATATGTGTAACACTGGTAAAGAGAATTATATTCATCTTCCTATATATTTCGTGATGAATATAATTTCTGGAGAAGATGCCATTAAGTTAGTGTAGTTTCTTGGCCACTTCTTGTATATGGCACAGTTAAATAGTTTCTAAATGTTTCCATTAAAAAACACTAAGCTACAGTTCAGTGGGGGATCATGTGAATTGTTTCGTAATATAGATTTACTAGTGATCCAGTGCACAGATTAGTGCATACTGAAAGGAAATTAATTAGAAGGTGGCTGGCGATGCAGGACTGGACAAGATGGGCCAGACACCCCCTGGAACCAACCTCTCGTGATTCCTCTCCAACGTCTGCAGAGTGAATGGGGTCCCTCCAACAGGTGAGGTCCCTCGGCTTGGCGTGCGAGGATTGGGCTGAAACGGGCTCTGCAGTATCCCCCCAGGGGTCCTGGAGTGCAAGAGGGGCACTCTGCAAAGTTGCTGTTGTACACGGTGTGGAATGCAAACACAAGTGTGAAGTAAACCAGATTTGGGGCCAACAGTGTCCCAGCAACAACATAACCCAAGGCTGAAGGTGGAATCACACAGCCCTGTGGGGAATTGGGCTCCCTCCTCTCAAGTCCCTGCAGCTCAGTAGCTCCTGTGTCGAGTGTCTGCCCCCTGCTGGTTAGTGTGCATCATAGCGACTGGTCAGACGTCAGACACTTAGCATATTATCCTTTTATATATATACTAGGGGCCCGGTGCATGAAATTCGTGCACGGAGGGGGGGGGCGGGGAGGGGGGGTCCTGCCCCCTCTCACAGTCTGGAACCTCTCAGTGGATGTCCTATGATGGCCCCAGTCTGCCAGGTGCCTTTTGTGTGTGTGTGTGTGTGTTGCCACTGGGGACCTGCCCCCAGCCGCATCTGAGACTCGGAGCAGTTCGCCTGTGTGTGTCTACCTGCCGGGGGCCTGCCCCCAGGCACACCGTGGAGGCTTGGAGCAGGCACCCTCTCTATGTTGATCTCTCAGACTCTTGCCCTCCCCTGCATGTTGTTCTCTTTTCTGAGCTGTGGCCAGGGCTGGGTGCTGCCTGCCTCCCAAACTTGCCTACTGCCCATCTTCCTCCAGCCACCAGAAAGCAGGGAAAACCCCGCCTTGTGGTCAAGCCAGCCTTTTCCTGCTCCCTGATCCCCAGAAGGGACCTGGGGAGCCGCCAAGCAGGCCCCCAGCCCCCAAGAGCTTGCTTTCCCGCTCCCCAGTGCCCCCCAAAGGGCCTGGGGAGCCGCCAAGCAGGCCGCCGACTCTTTCCCACTCACCGGTCCCCTGCTGCCTTCCTTTCCCACTCCCCGGTGCTGCCAAGGGGTCTGGGGAGCTGCCAAGCAGGACCCCGGCCCCTGCAGCCCTGCTTTCCTGCTCCCCGGTGCCCCGCAAAGGGCCTGGGCAGCCGCCAAGCAGGCCAAGACGCCCCCGCTGCCTCTTTCCCACTCACCGGTACTCTGCTGCCTTGCTTTCCCACTCCCCGGTGCCCCGCAAAGGGCCTGGGAAGCCACCAAGCAGGCCCCCGACCCCCACTGCCTCTTTCCCGCTCCCTGGTGCCCTGCAAGGGGCCTGGGCAGCCACCAAGCAGGCTGAGACCCCTCGCCGTCTCTTTCCCGCTCTCCGGTGCCCCGCAAAGGGCCTGGGGAGCCGCCAAGCAGGCCGCCAACCCTGCCGCCTCTTTCCCACTTTCTGGTCCTGGGTCCTGCGCTGTTCCGCTCTGCAGCCACTCTGTGCACTCGGGAGGTCCCTCAGCCCGGCCTGTGCCCTCTCAGTCTGGGACCCCTCTGGGGATGTCCACCTGCTGGCGTGCCTGACCAGCCTGGGTGACGGGCTGATGGCTGTCTCCAGGCTGGCCAAGCCCCCCAAGAACGTCCCTCACCCCATTGGGTTGTGGCCAGCGTGGGTGACGGGCTGATTGGCACTTTCAGGCTTTAAGGCTGCCCACAGCTCCCATTGACCCAATGTCCCAGGAAGGCTGGCTGGACGCAGGTTCTGGGGTTTGTTTATATCTTCTATAATTGATGCTGTTCCTTTAAGCTGGGGCCTAGACATGTAACGAAACCTCCTCTCTGCTTCACCTCGCGGTGTCTATGATGAGACAATGCTACTCTTAGGCCTGCTGTTTCCTTCAGCTCTCGAGGATTCTATGATTGTTATTATGTTGCAAACTTGTGTTTTGCTAGAGCCAGTTTAATCGGAGCAGGCAGCAGTTTCACTTTCACTCCTGCTGCAATGGAAGCTGCCATTTACTCAGGTCTGTGAGTGGCGGCCTCCATGTTGGCTGGGCTAATTTGCATACAGCTGCTCTGATTGGCTGGTGGGCATGGCTTACCCCGTCTCAGAGAAATGGTTAATTTCAATATTACACTTTTATCAGTTAAGATAGATCATATTCAAATTTGTTGAATATAATATCAATAGAACCTTTGTTTTCTAAATAAAATTTCACCAATTAAAGATTCTGTCATTGTGAGTTTTTCTTTATTTAATTTTTTTTTTTGGTTTCAGGGAGAGAGAGAGAAGTATCAATGATGAAGAGAATCATTGCTTGGGTGCCTCCTGCACACCCCTTACTGGGGATTGAGCTTGCAACTGGGGCATGTGCCGTGATCATAAATTGAACTGTGACCTCCTGGTTCATAGGTCGATGCTCAACCACTGAGTGACACTAGCCAGACATGAGTTTTTCTTTATCCCTTTATTTCAACCATCTCTAATTTCTGTAGCTCAAAATTTTCAGATCTAAATTTCATCAAAAGAGTTGTCCTGTCATATTTCTGTCAAAAGTAATGTTTCCGTGTGTCATTTAACATGGAAATGACATCAGCTTTATTTTCTCATGCTTATTTCACCAGTAATCTGAATTATAAACTTTCCTTCTTGCAAAGAAAGTAACATGGCAAAGCATTGGTTCTAGAGTCATGATGGGGTCAAAATGTCCAGATCTCTGCCAGATTTTATAAATACAGTGTAGTTACAGCTGCCTCCTTGTATTTTAGATATTCAACAGCATTGCAAATATAATACGTTCAATAATTAGTTGTTGATTACTCCTCCAAATCTGTTGTATCATATCGGTGTTCTGACCTCCATTTCACTACCTCTTTCCTCTGAAACTAGGGCTCTCCTTGATAACTTCTTTTCTTCCCCACTCCCCAAATCTGTTTATCTACTCTCTAATCTTAACTGTCATTATTTTATCGCCTAGACTACTGCAGTAACTTCCTGACTAGCTTCCCCATTCCTAGTCACCTGTTATTTTCCACACAGCTGCCAGACTAATTTTTAATGCAAATCTAGTGTCACCGGCTTAAAACCTTTAAGTGCTGTCCTTTTTATTTTAGCATACAATTTTGATGTGAAAAGATAATCTAAGCCTGTATCTGCAGCCTGTCTTGCACCACCATTCTCTCCTTTGTTCACTATGTTGTAGCCACATTACCTGTTTTTAGTATCTCATAAACCAGTCTTATTCCCAGCTCAGGGCATTTGCATGCACTGTTCCTGTCCCTCTATTTTCCACATGGTTAATTTTTACTAATTCTTCAGTCTCAATTTAAATGAGTTTCTTAGGATGACCTTCCTAACTTGAGCTAATATCTGGTCTCATAATATCTATGTATTTCTTTCGTAGTATGCATCATAATTTATAATTGCTGTAATAAGTTATGAGATCCTATGTTTAATATCTGGCTTAAAATCCAACTCTGTGCATCCTGAAGGTAGGAACCAAATCTGTTTTGTTCACTACTGTATTCATAGTACCTAGATGATGTACAACAAATACTTGATGAATGACTTTAATGAAATAAGTGCTGTTATTAGCTCTGCTTTAAAGGTGACAAAACTAAGCCATAGGAAGGTGGTCAAGTTACTTGACAAAGTTTACTACATTACTACTATAGTGGTAGATGATTCATTCATTCATTTATTCACTTACACATTCATCAACTGTTTGAGAATGTTTTTGTCAGGCAACATGGTAGGCCCTACAAATACAGTAGTGAACCCAAGTGGCCACATTCCAGACCTCATGGTGTTGAAGATGTAGGGGGGAGGCATTTATTAAGAAAATAACAAATAAGATTTTAGTACAAATATGGGTAAGGGTCATGAAGTACTAAGACTAGTGGTGATTAAAGGAAACCTTTTCGAGGAGTTAACATTTAGGCTGGGGCTTTATGGATTTCATTCTTAGGTGTTTAACTTAACTGAATTATTTACATGTATTCCATTAAACATTTGAAGTGACAAAATGTATACTTAAATTTGTTATTGGCATAATTAGTTAATATTAATAAAATAAGTGAGCAAAAGGAGAGTCAGACATTGTTGAGCATATTCAGCTGGGAAACAGAGGCCTGTTTGTGCTACCAAGAAGCTACAGCTCCACACCCCAAGGAATTAAAGCATTGTCCATCCAAGGGAATTAACATCTCTCCCTTCCCCCATCCATTACTGGATTGTTGATGGGAAAAATGGGTGCATGTGCAGTGAAGTCCAGGTGAAATAGGGAAGGTGCTGACCTGTCAGTCTGGCTTGGGAAACAGTGGATTGACTAGTGGGTGGAACCCATCAGAAGTGCATGAAATCTTGGGAAGTTAAAATCCCCCAAGTGTTCCCTCTTGTTTGTTCTTGTTCCCTGTCTTATTCTCTTGTTTCTACTTGCTTTGTGATCCACACTTACCTATGTGCTGGCCTGTTCTCTCTCCATGTGACCTTAAGCAACCACATGGCCGATGGCCATGCAGATACCAATGTGATGGTCTGCAGCTGGGAACACAAACTAAGCTAGCCAGATGCTGAACTGGACTGGACTTGAATATGGAGCAGAAATGTTGGGCAGTGGCCTATTCTGGCCCTGCTGAAGAAAAGACTGGACTTTTCCATGGCAGGGTAGACAGAGATGGGACCTTGGAGAGAAACTCCCATAATTTTACATCAACAATAAAGCTTTCCACGAAATCTCATCCTGTCATGGGAGCCTCAGGAAATTCTTCTCCTTGCAGCACCCAAAGAACTCCAGTTTCATTGATAATATCCTTTATGAGTAACTAGCTAATTATGCTGATAACACATTGATTGATATTTCTAAGGGAAGCAGAACGTTATTTATTGGAGAGCCAAAATTTGCAGGTGAAATAAGGTGTGATGTATTAAAGATAGTTACTGAAATCTTTGTGCATTAACTTCACAGTTACATTTAAAAAATAGATTTTTATTGACTTTTAGAGAGAGAGGAAGTGAGAGGGAGGGAAAGAAACATTAGTGTGAGAGAGAAACATGAACCCTGCCTTGGGATCAAACACAAAACCTGGATTACATGCCTTAACTGGGAATTAAATTGGCGACCTTTTGGTGTACAGGATGATGCTCAACTGAGCCACATGGACCAGGGTTGAGTTACATTTTGTCTACATAATGCTACAGAAAATTTTAACAAATTAATGACTTTCAAAATTTTAAACCTAAACATTCAGAATGGTCAATTTGAATGTCTGCCTGTGTTGTAAAGTGAGACTTGTTGCCATTTTACAAGCCTATACATTGTGAGACACAAAAGGTGATATGGCTTTGAACTTACGGAAGGATGGAGCAGATGTACTGTTCCTGTTCCTCCCCCTAACCTAAAAAACACTGAACATTACAGATAAAAGAAGTATAAGACTAAAAGGTCAAGATAAGAAAGTAGACTGACTGGGTATATTTGGACCTGAGAAATGACACAGAACTTAGTTCTCTGGATATCTTTTTGCCTACATGTCCCAGACTGAGACTGGAAAAGCCAATAACCCAGCAACATCAAAGGGTTCAGATAAAAAGCCCCAAGAAAACATCTGCATTCTAGCTAAAAGACCAGGAGAGGGAGAGTCCACCACACAGAACACTTGAAGAGAACTGGAACCCCCACCCTCACTCTTGCTGTCAAAAGCCAGATGAGAAAATTAGATTTTTACCCTCAACAATTATATTGAGGTGACACTCTGCTGGGTGGTATCAGAGAAGGCCAAAGGAGGGAGCTGGGAGTCTCATCTCTGCAGGGTGGTAACAAAGCACATCCACCCCTCTTCCTGCTGGGGTGGCATCAGAGGAATCCTAGTAGAGAGAGGAATTTCACCACACTCGGTGGTAATGAGGCTGTAAAACGTGCAGTGACTAGGAACCCCTTGTCCAGCCAGGGTGGTATGAGCAGAGGCCACGAGAGAGGCTGAACTCTTACCTACTAGGGTCATTGGAGTCTGGGGAGCCCCAGTTTTCTTCCACATTCATTATGCACCTGGCAGAAACAAGGTAGTGCCCATCTTTACTTCCGTCTTCGATGCCAGCAGAGAACTGCCATATTGGAAGACTTAAGTCAGATCCGAAGTTTGATAAAATAATACCCAAAATGTTGAGGCTTCAATTAAAAAGCACATGTCGCTTGAGTCGGTTTGGCTCAGTGGATGGAGTGTCGCCCTGTGAACTGAAGGGTCCCAGGTTCGATTCCGGTCAAGGGCACATGCCCAGGTTGTGGGCTGAATCCCCAGTGGGGAATTTGCAGGAGGCAGCTGATCCAGGATTCTCTTTCATCACAGATGTTTCTCTCTCTTGCTCTTCCTCTCTGAAATCAATAAAACAAAACAAAAAAAATTAAAATCACGTCACACGAAGAGTTAGGAAAATCCTCACTTGAGAATGAGAAGTCACCTGACAGCACAACAGCAATGACAGATGTTAGAATTATTTAACGAGGATATTAAAGCTGTCAAAAATATTTTAGTGATTAACTACAAGCACTTGAAACAAAACTAGAAAATCTCAGGAAGAACATACAGGATATAAAGAAGAAATGTGGAAATTTCAGAATTGAAAAACAGAATAAATGAAACCAGTGGATGGCTCAATAACAGAATGGAAAAGACAGGAAAGACTTAATGAACTTGAAGACAATAGAAATTACCCAAGCTGAATAACAGAGAAAATAGGCTGGAAAAAATAACCTTAGGGACCTAAAGGGCTTTAACAAAAGACCTGTATATCATTCTTTTCATCAGAATCCCAGAAAGAGGAGACAGTGGGACTCAAAATATATTTGAAGAAATTCCTGCTAAATGTTTCATAATTTGTGGAGCTGTAAACGTACAGTTTTAAGAAGCCTAGTGGTACCCAGGTAGGATCACTTCAAATAAATCCATGCCAAGACAATCAATCATAGTCAAACTTCTGAAAACTAAAGACAAAAAAACAGGGAAATATGTCACTTTACCTATAGTAGAAAAACCTATAGTTTAAATTGTAGTGGTTTCTCATTAGAAACTATGGAAGGCAGAAGGAAGTGCTTAAGGAAAATAACTGTCAACTCAGAATAATAGATTAAGGGAAAACATCCTTCACATGATTTATGCCCAGCAGACCTACCCTAAAATAAAAGGTAGCGGAAGTTCTTTAAAAGGAAAAATAATAAGAGATGTGGGAACACCATGAAGGAAGAATTAACAATGGGAAGACACCCTTTTGAGGTTGAAGGATAACTGTCTGACATGGTTCTCTTTATTTGTAGAGGAAATCTTTAAGATGATGATGTTAGAAATGGGGGTGGGCAGAGGACATAGAGGAGGAAGGTAAGGTTTCTACATTTTACCATGAACTGGTAAAATGTTGATAATCAATAGCTTGGGACATGTTATGAAAATATAATGTAATGCCTACAACAGTCACTAGAAAAAAGTTAAAACAATGAGATATATTGAAACTATACAATAGATAAGTCAAAATGAAATTTAAAAAATATTCAGGTAAGCCCTAGCCAGTTTGTCTCAGTGGATAGAGCATTGGTCTGTGGACTAAAGGGTCTTAGATTCCATTCCAGCTAAGGGCACATGCCTGGGTTGCGGGCTCAAACCCGCCCCCCCCCCCCCCCCCCCCCCGTGGGGAGTGTGCAGGAGGCAGCCAGTGATTCTCTCCATTGATGTTTCTATTTCTCTCCCTTTCTCTCTAAAATCAGTAAAAAAATGTATTAAAAAAATCAGAAAAAAATATTCAGGTAACCCAAGAAGGTAGGAAAAAATAAAAATGATAGAACAATGAATTGTGCATCGTGATCAAGTGGGGTTTATTCATTAAATAGACTGATGTTACATTCATGTTATATTACACTAGGGGCCTGGTGCACAAAAATTTGTGCACTCGGGGGGAGGGGGTCCCTCAGCCCGGCCTGTGCCTTCTTGCAGTCTGGGACACCTCGGGGTAGGGGGGATGTCCACCTGCTGGCATGCCTGGCCAGCCTGGGTGAGGGGCTGAGGGCCATTTTCAGGCTGCCCACAGCCCCTTCAGGGTTCGTGCACTGAGGGGTGGGAGGGCTGGTGAGTGCAGGCCTGGACGTTTCCCACCGGAGGACCCACAATCACACACACCTTGTGGGCCCCCACCGCTGAGGGATCACACCTGGTGCAGAGCTGGGTGGCGAGCTAGGGGTGGACGCTGGTGCAGGATCCCTCGGTGGGGCCCTGCTGCTGAGCGAACACACCCGGGGTGGAGCCGGGCAGCAGACTGGCTTTGGATGCTCCCCACTGTGCAGCAGATGCTCCCGCACGCCCTGCGGAGGCCCCCGAGGGGCGGATGAAGGCAGCGGACCCTGGACGGGTGCTACTGCACGTCCCCAAGGAGCCCCCGGGGTGGAGCCACACAGCGGACCCAGGACAGGCACTGTTGGATGCCCTGCGGAGGCTCCTGGGGCAGAGCCAGGCAGCAGACCCAGGACAGGTGCTCCTGCACGCCCTGCAGAGGCCCCCGGGGGGTGGAGCCAGGCAGTGGACCCAGGATGGGTGCTTCTACATGCCCCGCGGAAGCCCCTGGGGCAGAGCCAGGCTGTGGACCGGGACTGGCACTCCTGGACACCCTGAGGAGGCCCTAGGCCGGATCCCCCCACTGAGCTGACACACCTGGCACAGCTGTGCCGGCCTCAGAGGCTCCCAGTGCAGAGCCGCCCTGCCAGTCTACATCTTGGCTGGGTTAATTTGCATACAGCCGCTCTGATTGGCTGGTGGGCGTGGCCATGAACAGAAGCTCAGCCAGCCTAGGAAGGCAGTTGCAACAGAAGCCTCTGGTTTGCTCTAGCTCCATGGCTGCTGGCCTCCCTCTTGGCTGGGTATATTTGCATACAGCTGCTCTGATTGGCTGGGAGGTGTGGCTTGGCTTGTGGGCGTGGCTTAGGTGTCTCGGGTGATGGTCAATTTGCATATTACTCTTTTATTATATTAGATGCTATTAGTGTAATTGACTTGTTAGCAGGCTAAAAAGACAAAACCCCCACAGTCATATTAAGTGATGCAGGAAGATACATGACAAAATTCACTCATTCCAGAAATGCTCAGAAAACAAACAATAGAGAACTTTCTCAATTTGATAACAATGTTTACAGAATAACCTACAACATCATATCTAATGGTGAAATACTGAATATTTTTACCTTGAAATCAGAACAAAGCAAGGATGTTTGTTGTTACTATTTAAAAAAATGTTTTTATTGATTTCAGACAGGAAGGGAGAAGGAGAGATAGAAACATCTATGATAAGAGAATCATTGAATCATTGATCTTCTACCTTCTGCACACCTCTCATTGGGGATCAAGCCCACAACCTGGGCACATACTCTGACCATGGAATTGAGCCGTGACCTCATAATCTGACCATAGAATTGATCCGTGACTTCCTGGTTCATAGATCAGTGTTCAACCACTGAGCCACGCCGGTTGGGCTGTTGTCAGTATTCTAACTCAACAAATAACTGAAATTTCTAGCCAGATCAGTAAGATAAAAGGAAATACTAAAGGCCTACAGATTAGAAAGGAACATATAAAACTTTTTATTTTTTTAAAGATTTTTAAAATTGATTTCAGAGAAGAAGGAAATTGAGAGAGAGAGAAACATCAACGAGAGAATCCTTGATTGGCTGCCTTCTGCACACTCCCTAGTGGAGATCAAGCCTGAAACCTGGGCATCTGCCCTTGACTGGAATTGAACCCAGGACCTTTCAGTTGGCATGCTCTATGCACTGAGCCAAACCAGCCACAGGGCAATAAAGTTGTTTTTAGATGACATAATAGTCTACATAGAAAATGCCAAAGAACCTACAAACACACAAAAAATCTAGAACTGATTAGTTCAATAGGATTAAGAGGATATAAGCTCAATATATTTAAAAAATGTATTTATATACTAGCAGCGTGGAAATGGAAATAAAAATATATTTAAAATTGCTAAAAAATATAAACTTCAGTGTAAATCTGAGATGACATGGAGAACTTTTATGCAGAAAACTATAAAACAGGAAAAAATACCTAAATAAACTATTCATAGTTTAGAAGGCTCAACATAAGATGCCACTTACCTCCAAGTTGATGAACAAATTAAAGAGAATTCCTATAAAAATTTCATCAGGTTTTTGTAGATATGGAAAAGATTATTCTAGTTTCTTTGCCTGATCACCCCTAGCTTAGACAATTTAGGAATCACTGATTTGAGATAGTAGAGTAATCAAGAATGATATTGGCTAAGGGATGGGTACATAGATCAGTGGAACAAAATAGAGAACCAAAAAGTAATCCCACAGAAGTAGAGCCAATTGATTTTTAAAAAAACATTTTATTGATTTTTTACAGAAAGGAAGGGAGAGAGTCAGAGAATCAAACATCGATGAGAGAGAAACATTGCGTACCCCCTACTGGAGATGTGCCCGCAACCATGGTACATGCCCTTGACCGGAATCGAACTTGGGACCTTTCAGTCCGCAGGCCGATGCTCTATCCACTGAGCCAAACTGGTTAGGGCGAGCCAATTGATTTTTGAATAGTATGCCATACTTTCTCAGTTCAGTGTAGAATGGGTAGACCAAAACATATAGTGTTGCAATAATTGGATAATATCAGCAGAAACAAACAAAAAATCCAAACGAGAAAAAAAAACCAAACCTTTATCTAAACTTCACATTTTATAAAACACATAAATTAGAAATTTTTAAGAAAAAAATGAGTCCGAGTTGGTTTGGCTTAGTGGATAGAGTGTTGGCCTGCAGACTGAAGGGTCCTGGCTTTGATTCTGATCAAGGGCACATGCCCAGGTTTTGGGCTCAGTCCCCAGTAAGGAGCATGCAGGAGGCCACTTGATGATTCTCATCACTGATGTTTCCTCCCTGAAATCAATAATGTGTGTTTGTGTGTATATAATCTAATAAAAGAGAAACATGCAAATTGACCGCACCTCTGCTATGCCCCAAGTTGCGCCCACCAGCCAATGAGAGCAACTATATGCAAATTAACCCAACCAATATGGCTGCCGGAAGCCATGAGCTAGAGCAAGCAGGAGGTTTGGTTGCCCCAGTGATGGAGGAAGCCAAGCTTCCTGCTTGCCCTGGCAGGCTGTGGTCTCTACTCAAGGCAACGCAGTTTCAATTGTAGAAGATAAATAAATCCCAGATACCTGTTTCCAGCCAGCCTTTACTGGGAGCTTGGGTCACTGGGGGCTGTGGCCAGCCTGCAAACAGCCATCAGCCACTCACCCAGGCTGGCCAGGCACCCCAGCGAGACCCCCACCCCAATCCGTGACACCCTTCAGGGCAAACCAGCCAGCCCCCATCCATGTACCAGGCCTCTATCCTATATAATAAAAGGGTAATATGCAAATTGACCCTAACAGCAGAATGACTGGGAATTACTGGTCACTATGGCACACACTGACCACCAGATGGCAGACGCTCAATGCAGGAGCTGCCTTCTGGTGGTCAGCGCAGTCCCACAAGGGGAGCTCTGCTCAGCCACAAGCCAGGCTGACGGCTGCCAGTATAGCCATGGTGGTGGGAGCCTCTCCTGCCTCCTCAGCAGCGCTAAGGATATCTGACTGCAGCTTAGGCCTACTCCCCGCTGGCAAGTGGATATCCCCCGAGGGCTCCCGGGCTGCCAGAGGGATGTCTGACTGCCAGCTTAGGCCCAATCCCCCCCAGGGAGCGGGCCTAAGCCAGCAGGTGGATATTCCTCGAGGGGTTCCAGACTGCGAGATGGCACAGGCCGCGCTGAGGGACCCCCTGAGTGCACAAATTTTTGTGTACCGGGCCTCTAAATAAAAATGAAGAAATTGCTAATGGAATGCTGTGATGTGGATGAGCCTTGAAAACATGCTAAGTGCAAAAAGCCAGTCACAATAGATCAGGCTTTAAATTGTATAGATCTATTTATATTAAACTAGAGGCTCGGTGCATGAAATTTGTGCATGATGGGGTAGGGGTATCCCTTCAGCTCAGCCTGCACCCTCTCCAATCCAGGACCCCTTGGGAGATGTCTGACAGCCACTTTAGGCTCGATCCCAGGGATCAGGTATAAATTGGCAGTCGGACAACTCTCTCACAATCCTGGACTGCTGGCTCCTAATTGCTCATCTGCCTGCATTCCAGGTCACCCCTAACTGCCCCTCCTGCTGGCCTAATCGCCCCTCACTGGCTCTGTGTGCTGGCTGATGACCCCTAATTGCTCCCCCTGCTAGTCAGTATTAGAAAATTTAAATGTAGAGAAAGTAGTTTAGTGGTTGTCTAGAGTTGGCTCTGGGAGTAACTTACTATATGGTATCTGAATTTTTTAAAATAATTTAAAAAAATATATATACTAGGGGCCCGGTGCACAAAAATTTGTGCACTCGGGGTGGAGGGAGTCCCTCAGCCCGGCCTGTGCCCTCTCACAGTCTGGGACCCCTCAGTGGATGTCCTATGATGGCCCCAGTCTGCCAGGCGCCTTGTGTGTGTATGTGTGTGTGTGTGTCACCACTGGGGACCTGCCCCCAGCCGCATCTGAGGCTCGGAGTAGTCCTCCTGTGTGTGTCTACCTGCCGGGGGCCTGCCCCCAGGCACACCATCAAGGCTTGGAGAAGGCACCCCCTCTATGTTGATCTCTCGGACTCTTGCCCTCCCCTGCATGTTGTTCTCTTTTCTGAGCTGTGGCCAGGGCTGGGTGCTGCCTGCCTCCCAAGCTTGCCTACTGCCCATCTTCCTCCAGCCACTAGAAAGCAGGGAAAACCCCGCCTCGTGGTCAGGCCAGCCTTTTCCTGCTCCCTGATCCTCGGAAGGGATCTGGGAAGCCGCCAAGCAGGCTGCCCACTCTTTCCCACTCACCCGTCCCCTGCTGCCTTCCTTTCCCACTTCCCGGTGCCGCCAAGGGGCCTGGGCAGCCACCAAGCAGGTCACCGACCCCCTGCTACCTCTTTCCCACTCCCTGGCCTGCCACCTTGCTTTCCCGCTCCCCGATGCCCTGCAAGGGGCCTGGGAAGCCCACCAAGCAGGCCACTGACCTCCTGCTGCCTCTTTCCCACTCCCTGATGCCCCGCAAAGGGCCTGGACAGCTGCCAAGCAGGCCACCGACCCCCTGCCACCTCTTCCCCGTGCCCTGATGCCACGCAAAGGGCCTGGGAAGCCCACCAAGCAGGCCGCCAACCCCCTGCCACCTCTTACCCACTCCCCAATGCCCCGCAAAAGGCCTGGGAAGCCCACCAAGCAGGCC
>PVJC01023273.1:0-26495 GCA_004026665.1 Murina feae | reverse complement strand
GCTAAAAGAGTTCATCACCACCCAACCAGTATTATATGAAATGCTGAAAGGTATCCTTTGAGAATAGAATAGAATCAGAGGCATAGAAAGGGAGTGGACTGACAATTTTCGGGGGTTAAGGGTGTTGGGGATGCGTGAAGAGACTGGACAATAATTGTACACCTATGGATGAGGACAATGTGGGGGGGCAAGGTCAGAGGTTGGGGTGGGAATTGGGAGGAGGGGAGCTATGGGGGAAAAAAGAGGAAAAACTGTAATAATCTGAACAATAAAGATAAATTAAAAAAAAAAGAAAAAAAAAGAAAAAAAGTTTAAATAAAATTGTTTTTGAAACATGAGATGGAAAAAATTACTATTCAAAATTTATGCTATTAGCATATGTAATATTGAATACATACGGGAAAGTAAATATTACACTAATGTAATAATCCCATCTATATCACTTAGAGATTATATTACTATGGGAGTAGAGAAATTTGTGTTCTGTTTACTGCTAGATCCCATGTGCAACAGATAGTGATTGGCATATGATGAGCAGTCGATAACTACTTATTGAATGAATAAATGTAACTGGCTCAAAAATCTCTTTTAATTTTCTCATTAGAAAAGAGTGAATTTTCTTATGCTCGGGTTATCATTATATTCAAACATATATGGTGATAACATATTTTTGTTGAGATTGAAGTATGGATTCATGAAGGAACTTAAATGAAAATAGCTTTGCATTAAGTCCTGTTTATGTACTTACCAATAATGACTCTATTATTTCTTTAATCTTTCTCTAAAAATGTTAGTACCATTCTCAAAGTACCATTCTCAAAATACCTAAGTCTTCTTAATATGAAACAATAAAATCTATTAGCTAGAAAAGACAGATTATATAGACAAATCTTTTTTTTTTTTTAATCCCCACCCAAGGGTATTTTTTCCATTGATTTTTAGACAGAGTCATAGGTGGGGGAAGAGACAGTGAGAGAGACACATCGATTGATTGGTTACTTCCTGCACACGCCCTGAGAGGGACCAAGCCTGCAACCAAGGTACTTGCCCTTGACTGGAATCGAACCCAGGACCCTTCAGTCCACAGGCTGACACTCTATCCACTGAGCCAAACTGGCAAGGGAAACTTTCAAGAAGCAGATAACAGGAGCCCTTCAAAGTTTGTTCTTTCTCTGTGCTTTTAACAAAGAACAATGGACTTTTCTACATGTATAAAAGCACTGGCTTAGAAATAAGCCTGTGTTATGGGCTAGGCTCACCTGTTTGATCAAGTTGAAAGGATTTCCTGCCAAAATTAATGAAGTGGAACAGCTTTAAGACAACTTTAGGAAAAAAGAAAATAGTCTGAGATACGTTTTTCCCCACCCGTACTAAAAAAATCAATTGGTGTTAAGTACTTTATAAAGATCATTTTAACTCTAAAATTTTCATAGCTCTTAACTACTTGCCAGCATCCCCGTGTGTATATAATTAGCTAATTGTGTCTTGGACCTTCAGCATTTACTCACTTTGAGATTATCCTTTACCCTGATATAAATAAGGATTGAGAAGTCATTTCCACTTAAAGGCAATCATGTGGCTTAAAGCCATCCTCCCTTACAAGAAGTCTCTGGCTTTCCTTCCCATTGCAGGAGCTATAAGAGTCTTGACTGCCTCCGCTTGCTTGTGCATTCAGTGAGCATGTCCTTCAGCTTCAGTACTGGTGAGGAAAATGAGGAAGGCTAGATTTCCATGTTGTCATCTGTTTTTTACGTGGAACTGCTCCGGGTTGCTGATTTTGCGGTAAGTCCTATGTACCATGGGTCTTCCAGTAAAGGCACGCACAGTCCCTGCGCAATATGTTCTGTGACTAGAGTTACTCCTTTCAGACTTGGTTCTCCTTTGTTTTAGAAAGTCAGTAACATTTAGTTACACACAGAAGAATAACAGGGAGAACTTTGCATGGAGTAATGTACTAGTCTTTTGGAGTCAGAACTCTTGAATTGCATGGGGAAATTATACTGAACTTCAGGTTCTCTTCCAACTCTAAAGTTTCATGAAACTTTCTCCTTTTACTTTCTGAAATAATGAAAAACGAATGCAGCAACACATGAAGCTGCTTGTTCACATTTCAATACTTTGGCGACGTGTGTGTATGTGTGTGTGTTTTAATCTTTATTGTTGAAAGTATTACAGGACTCCCCCTTTTTCCTTCATTGACCCCCCTCCACCCTGCCCTCATCCCACCTCTGCCCTCATCCTGTCTTCCCCACACTATTGTCTATGTCCATGGGTTTTGCATATAAGCATGTAAGTTCTTTGGTTACTTTCTTCACACCTCCTAGCCCCTTCTTCCCTCCGAGATTAATCAGTCTTCATTCTAGGAATGCCTTCTGATATCTTCTCTCCTAGTAATCTTCAAGACTCAAGACAGGCACCCCTCTAGCTACACCCAGCTCCAGGTGCTGTCATGGGCATATAACTCTTCATTTTTTTCTTATACACTTTTTTATACTCATACCCTAGTTGGTTGCTCAATAAATGAATGTTCAAAAAAGCCTTAGAAATATTGACTTCTAGTACAAAATATAGGCCAGAATCTTGCATCCAGCAGTTAAAAATCCATATTGGTCTCTATTCTGACTGGCCTCCACTTTTTAATAGTATTTATGGGACCTACCAAAAATGAAATTACCCAGCGACTGGCATGTCTGATCCAATAGAGTGTGTTTGAAGGCCTTTGTGGAGGAAAATAAGACTATGTGCTATTTGTACCATTTAAAATTCAAAATTTATTCAATAATCCAGTTTCAACACTTGTTACTGTGGTTGTTGTGGTGGTAGATGTTGTCCCTGTTGTTCTTGTCATTGAGAATAGTAATAGTAGTCATATCCGTTTCTAGCTCTACCTTCTACTTTTTCACATTCTTAAAGGCAGAAAGTGATTTTGGTTTGTAACCTTATAACCAAATAAGAGACCAACTTAAGTGTCCAGTCTTCAAATTTCCATCTACATATCTCATGAAATGAGAGAGTATAAATGAATTTCCCCCCTAATGTATCCTTAGCTTTTCAAAGAAGGATTCATTCATTCGTGCATGCATTCATTTACAAACATTGATTGTTTGCCTACTATGTGCTAGATACTTGAGTTAAAATATAAACCAAAGAAATGTGATCAGTGACTCCATGAAAGGTGATCACTGACTCCATGAACCCCACAGCCTATTAGAAAATACAGAAAGTACCTGGTCACCTACATTACATTGTGGAAACTAATATGGGCAGGGTCTATAGGAGCACCTAAGAGAGGCCCTTACTGCACACTGTACTGTTAGGTTTAGTGGAGAAACCATTAACATAAAATATGTATTATCAGCATATTTACAGCAAAAGTTTGCCAGCCTTTGAGCTAGATTGGGGCGGGGGGGAAGGGGTTGATCTTTTAATATTAGTTAGCAATATATGCCACCCCAAAGAGATGGGAATAACTTTCACTTGTTTGCATTCCTAGATACACTAGAACGGATTTTTGAGAGCTTGGTTCTATACCAAGCACTCTGCTAAGCATTGACAGTCCCCATCGTTAAATTTCTCGCTATCTGTAAAAGAGGACAAACGTGTAAACAAGCAGCTGTTCTCATGTTCCAAAAGCTCTAAAATATTGCTGTGGAATGCAACGATATATAAAGGAAAGGCTCAATCTCAGCGGTATTAGAAACTGCTGTAGAGAATAACACAAGCTTGAGGAGCCTTGAAAAACCATAGAGAACACTCATTTAATAGTCAGGAATTTGGACTTTACCCTGAAAGGCAATGTTTTTGAAAATATGGGAAATCCCTTGGGCTGTTAGATAAAGATGAGGCTTCTGGGCCTGACCCTAGAAATAATCATCAGAATATCTGTGGCACAGACTGGGACCTTTATTATTATTTTTTTAATCTTTACTGCTGAAAGTATTACATATGTCCCCAGGATGTTTAAACAGGAATATTTTTCTGAAATTTGAGAACCCTATATTTAGTAACAAGGTAACATCAAAGGGTTTTGAAGAGGTTTATAGTAGAGGCCCAGTGCACTCACTCATGCACTGGTGGGGTCCCTCGGCCTGGCCTCTGGGGATCGGGCCAAATCCAAGGGGTCCCGGATTGTGAGAGGCAGTTCTCGGGTGACACACCCCAGAATCAGAATCAGATTCCGGGTGTGTCATCTGAGAACCACAGCAGCCAAGTCACGGCAGCTCAGCAGCTCCTGCATGGAGTATCTGCCCCCTGGTGGTCAGTGCACGTCATAGCTACCAGTCAGATGGTCAGACGGTTGCTTAGGCTTTCATATATATATATATATATATATATATATATATATATATATATATATATATATATAGGCTCTTTCTTAATCCTCACTTGGCCTCTGCTAAGTCAACTATTCTACTCAACTGGTCTCATCTTGGCTGTTCTTAACTTCTTCCCCATGCTGGATTCCAAAAGCACCAACTTGGTCACTGTGACCTTCAGTAGGTCTCTGTCTTTCTCCAGACCATCTGATCTTCCTTTGTCTTGGTTTCAGTTCCCAGGGATTTTCTTGCCAAGTGCACATTGACTCCTTGGCTCAATACCCAAACCTACTATTTTCCCACGAAAGGCCCATAATCCTCTCGACAGTTCTGTTTTCAGCAGATACCTTCCTGCACTGCCTATGAAATTGCTCCTCTGGTTATTTTACAAAGTCGTGCATAAGAAGAGATAAATAAAAATGCTTTATATGGCAACATGAGGTGAGAAATATTTGACAGTAACACAAGAATGATCAGAAAATGACTTCTAGTGGGGGAGTGGAAGTCAAAGAGAAACCCTTTCATAATCGTGTCAGACTAAAAAGTATTTTTCCATCAAAGCAAAAATCCACTGTTATTTAATGCAGATAGATTTCAGAGATGCAATCATTCAGAACAAAGAGAGCCAGCAAGCTATGATAAAAGCCTAGCAGAGAAAAGTACTCAGAGAAACAGATAGCAGCCATTATGAAAGCAAATTTTTTTAAGTTCCAGAAGTGAATTGACACTTACAGTACATATTAATCAGAGGAGAAAGCTATGCACATACAATTGATGAAGCTGTTATATATCATTGACATGAATTTCAAACACCACTGACAAAGCACTGAGACGTCTCCACAATTAGGATGAGGAAGGAAACCATTCAAATACGGACATTGTGGGACTTGGAACAGATGGGACTTGTAAGAGACGCGCTGAATGACTAAAAACCAGAACAAGAGAAAAACAGCAGCAGGGCGGAGATATTTCCCTAAGGTCTTCATGAGTTCTTTTAATGAAAATGTACTAAAATTTTAACATCAGAACCATACTCTCTGTTGGGAAAGTTTATTGTATATAATTTATAGTTATGCTTTCTTGAACTTTGCCTTATACATCCCACATAAAATTTTAGTTATTCAAAGTCCTCTTACTGTCTTTAGAAAGTCTTGATTCAAACGTTCATGATGTATTTCAGAATGGCATTGACTTAACTAACAAAAGCAGTAAGATTCACTCATTGGGGATAGAAGTCAGGTAGATGGTCTCCATTAGAGAATGTCTTAACTGTGATGTGGGTCTCAGACCATACAGTCACCCTCATATAGCCCTAAATTCACCTCAATTGCAGACACAGAAAAATCAAGTTCATTGGCTGGAATGTATATACACAGAGACTCTCATCACCTTGACATATGTGTGTGAGGTATTAACTCTGTGGGCACATTTATATTGTTTTACCTGTCCTTTCTGGGAATCCAGAACCTCTAAGTATCTGGTCCAATTGAATCTGGTATAGGAAAGCTGGGGCTCCTTCCAGGGGCCCCATGAAGGCCGTAATACATCCTGGCTCTCATCTCTGAAGGAGATGGAGCTAGACAGAGGTGTTCAAAAAGTAGTCCTCAAATATTAGCATACATAAAAATTGCCTATATAGCTTATTAAAACATAAATTGCTGGGCCTCACTTCAGAGTTTTCATTTCAGTGAGTCTAAGGTGAAGCATAACATTTCACATCTATTACAAGCTCTCAGGTGATAGTAATACCGCATATCCAAATAACTCATGTGAAGAATTACTGTTAGGAGTGAGATGACAGTGGCCTGGGACCATGGGGCAAGGTGGGGTGGAACTGAGTAAATGTGGGGAGACACATCAATCAGGTCCAGTACAGACATGCTTCATTCATTCATAGATAACCTCCATTTAATTTCACATAAACTAGAATATCCAGAGGAGCACTATAAAGTGTGATTTAATAAAAGCTAATGAGCCCTAACTGGTTTGGCTCAGTGGATAGAGTGTCGGCCTGTGGACTGAAGGGTCCCAGGTTCGATTCTGGTCAAGGGCATGAACCTTGGTTGTGGGCACATCCCCAGTAGGGGGTGTGCAGGAGGCAGCTGATCTGATGTTTCTCTCTCATCGATGTTTCAAACTCTGTACCGCTCTCCCTTCCTCTCTGCAAAGAAATCAGTAAAACATTTTTTTTTAAAAAAAAAAGCTAATGAGACTACCCTTTCATCTAAGAAACATTTATTGAGTGTCAACTGTGTAACAGATGCAGGGCTAGGCACAAGGCATTCAAAAATGAAACAAGATCCTTGCTCTTGTAAAGAGCATTCTATTTTGAGATGGTTTAAACAATGATTCTTCCATCCCCATAAATCTTGTTGCCTCTGGCTTATGATTTAGTGGCTTATTCATTTCTGAGGAAGTTAGATGCCACCTAGAATAAAGAAGTCATTGTTCAGCTCTAAACCTCAAAAAATATTTTCTTGACTAGATAGTATGATAATAGTCATGGCAGCCCAGATTATTTTAGAGACTAAATGCTCTGATAAATGTCAAAGCCTTACTTTCACATATCAAGAGTAAAGTCTGGAAGTATGAGCACATAGTTTGAGTCTAAGAAAAAAAGTGTTCACCAATGAATGGACCAGATAAGTTAGAGGTTGGAATATGATGACAGAAGCATGTAAAGCAACATGACTGTAATTAGAAGCACCACTATCAGTTATGCGATTGGCATGAATAACCTGACATACAGTAGGTATCTATCAAAATATTTTAATTAAATTACTAGAAGGTAGGAAGTAGAATATGAAATTATTATCTGAGTTATAGGATGGAAACACTTGGAACATTATAGACTACATGGAAGATCGTGAAAACTTTGAAAGGGAGATAATAGTAACTATTAGCCATTTCAGCCACTCTCCCGTGTTTTCTACAGGGGGAAGGGGGTGCTTGGTATAAAGTGTGAGATCCTTCTGATGGTAGAAGGCAGGTACCAGCTGTATTTCCTCAATAAATTTAGTGCTGAATCTTGTCTAGGAATCCAGCATCTTCTGGTAACCTCTTCTGGTTCCAACCCTGCATTCCTGGAGCGGCCATTTGGACACAGTCTCTGTGTCTGCCTCAATCAGAGCAGTGGAAGAATATGATGAATCCCCACAGACAGTAGCAATAGGATTCCAAAGACCACTGAATTATGACCATTGTCACCTTGACGAATATCCCCCTGCTTTCAACACTGGCTGCTAGCATTTCCGTTCTTAATAACTCCAGGAGTTTCAGGGAAGAACAAAAAAGATGGGAACCACAATTTCAGGACTGTGTTTTTTCTACCCAACACTCCTTCCTCTCATCCTCTCTCATTTTGTCTGATAAAGCCACAGAAAAATAAGACCGTAAATAACTCCATCATGTTATCTTGTTACAATGAACACTGTTTCCCAGGCTGTTGACACAACTGTAGCCCAGAGCTCAGACAGAGTGGTCAACGTGGGACTTGAGTTAACATCTTCTTGATTTCAAAATCTTATATTCCCCATGTATGCCATGCTTTCCTCCACAATGTGTGTGAAAATTCACACAGATCCTACCTAGCACCCATCATATTAGCCAGGTATGAGAAGAACCTGTGGGCTTCTATTTAAAACCTTCTTCATGGTTTTTTGTTTGTTTGCCAAATGTTGTTCACATTAAGTCGAGATAAATGATTCTAAGGAAACAAAACTTTCTAATTAAAGGAACTTATTTTGAATCATAGATCCTCCAAGGAAGAGCATTCATGTTGTCTAAGAACATGGAGGAACTGAGGACCCTGTCGGCTTAGTCTTTCAAGTTCTAAGATAACATGAATGTTCTTCCTTGGAGGATCTATAGTGTGTTAAGGATTAAAGCTGAGCCTCTGATAAGCAGTTGGGAAAAGGCTGAAGTCAAGGATAAGCAGTCAAACGCTACAGAAAGTAGCCAAGAATGATGCTGTTAGCAGAGGGGAGTCAGTGTTCAGGTAAGTATCCTTGAAAACTGTGGCAGGGTCAAAAGGACCGCAGACTGGAATTCAGCGGTCCAGGTTCTATTCCAGACTCGCACCTATTCCTAGGGTGATTCATGCAGGACAGTACAACTCCTCCTGCCTCAATTTCCACATCTGTGAAATGAGGGAATTGCATTATACAGCCCTTGAAGCTTTATCAAGCTTCATCATGCTCTGAAAATCCACATAACCTATGTGGTTAGTGTGCCATCTTTAGTGCTTTCTCAGGAATTTATATCACCCTAAGTGTCACTAATTAGAGACTTAATTAATAGCACCCATTTTTACTAGAATCATATTTTGATAAAAACAAATACATTGTTGATTTTTTGCTAGTCTCAATTATCCAAAGCTAAGAAAATGAGAGCTAATTCCTTGTCTCTACCATATGGGTTTTCTGTAAAAAGTGCCAATTTTATGTACTATGTTGAGTTGCCCATTCCCACTACGATTTTAAATTTCTAGCATTTTGTCATTCAAAGCATGCCTCCTGGAGTACTATTTACTACCCAACGTGGCCCAACATCGTTGTTAGAGATGCTCTTATATGGATGTTGGATGGAAAGAGACACTTTAAACACACTAAAAGTGGGAGCATGAGACAAAGTAGATGTATGCTTCCAAAGGCTGCCACAGAAAATTACCAGAAACGAGTGGCTTATTACAACAGAAATGTTTTCTCTCATAGTTTTAGATGCAAAAAGTCTGAAATCAAGGTGTGGCAGGGCCAAGCTTTTTTCCTTTCCCTACCAACATACTGATTAACATACACTATTAGCCACAATTGTACTCTGATCTTTACCTCTATTTCTTTAGTTAACATTTAAGCCTTTTACTTTAAAACTGAAAGTTCAGGAGAGAAACCAAGATGGTGGCACAGGTAAACACATGAAATTGCTGCCTCACACAACCACTTCAAAACTACAACTAAAAGACAAAACGGACATCACCCAGAACCACGAAAAGGCTAGCTGAGTGGAAATTCTACAACTAGAAGGAAAGAGAAAAGTACATTGAGACTCAGAGGAGGTACAGAAGTAAAGTGCAGAGGTAAGGAGGCACGCTCGGAAAGGGCTGGCAACTGAGGAAGCGGTTGTCTTTTTCAATTCGGAGGGAGGCACAAGCTCCCGTTGGCTCTGAACTCCAGTTCCGGGCCAGTGTCTGGGGACCCAGACTCATACGGGGAGAAATTGGACTATCTGGCATCGGGCGGAACTCAAGGGCTTTCTCTCAGAAATGCTTGCAGCAATTACTGTGGGGCAGAGTGTTGGGTGGGAACTGGGTAGAGGGGAGATATGGGTGGGGGAGGGGAGAAGAACAACTGTAATAATCTGAACAATAAAGATTTAATAAAATAAATAAATAAATATTAAAAATTAAAGAAAGAAAAAAACTGAAAGTTTAATTTGCTATCTCATTCATCACCTTTTTTTCTTACTTGATGAAAAGCAATTCTACTAAGTGCCCATAGATACCTCTGGAAGGGCCGACCATGCCTATCTTGACTCTACAGTCAGACTTTCCCAAAGATAACCTAAATTTATGCTACAACCAATCACTGTACTGAAATCAGTGCCTCAGATATAAGCCCAACTTTCCAACTGCTGCTTCTCAGAGACCATGGATTCTTGCTGGAAGATAAACTGAGGTGATGTCGATGATCCCAATTCCCAAGTTGGGCACATTTCACAACTTCTCGCTTTTTAGCAAAGTGAATGCTAAATGGTGCTACCGAAATAACTTTTATTCACTTATCTAAAGGGCAATAGGGTATCTTCAAGTTAACAGAATAAAAAATAATAATAAAACAAGAGGGGCAGGACTTCCAGAATGGCATAACAAGGTGCTCAGTGGAGACTTACCCCAGCAAAACAAAAATATAGCTGATGAAAGTTATTATTTTTAAATCAGTCTGAAGTCTGTAAATTGTCCTAAGAGACTAAAGGATAATAGCCTTCCTTGCTATCTTTGATTCCTATAGAGCAGAGCAACTTCTGTGTGGTAAGTAGGGCATCCCTTCAGTTTCATGTGTGAGAAAGCAGAGATGGAAAGGTGCATCAGCCAGGATTCAACTAGAGGAGCAGAACCAGTAGGAGAGGTATAATAAGGAGTTGATTGCAAAGACTTGGCTTGCATGATCAAGAGGGTTGGCTAGGTAAGTCCAAGACTCCTCAGGGCATCGGGAGGCAGCTCCAAATACTCGAGCACAATCCGAAGCTGCAGAATTTCTTCTTCCCCAGGGAAGCCTAAGCTTTGTTAATCAAGCCTTTAAACTGATTGAATCAGGTGCACCCAGATTATCAAAGATATTCTTCCTAAAGTCAACTGATTATGGACTTTATTAACATCTAAAAATGTATTTACAACATCTAGATTAGTGTTTAAGTAACCAGGCACAGTCAGGTAGGCAAGGTGACACATCAAAAGACCATCACGGAAGACTGACAGAACAAGGCATCTCTGCAGACGAGTATTACCCACAATGCAGGAGAGATAAGTCACCAAAAAAAAACAATGATGGGAGATCCTGGGGACAGTCATTGGATTCTGGGCAGTCACAAACAAATGCCCTACAGAGGCTGGAGAGGAGACTGCACAGAGTGAGTGGGCAGTCTTTGATGGCAAGGGGGCTCTGCCAACCAGCCTGAATCTGCCTCTCAAATACCCTCCTGCCATGTGCCCATCCAAATGAGCCACGAAATCTGTGAGACACCACAACTTCCCTTGTTATCCTTAATCCCTATTTGCAGAGCAGCTTTCATGTGGTAAGTAATTTAGGATCATCAGGTACAGGATGAGTTTAATTGTAGACATTATGTTCAAGGCATAGGTGCCCATGGGAACCCTCCAATTATAACACATTGGAAGGTAATGTTTCAGCCTATGATCAGGTGCTAGCTTAGGTTGGAGAATTACTAAGGTGCATAAATATTTCTATTAACAACATACCCACAGGGACTGAGAGGCATTAACCACCGTCAAGGATGTCTAAATTTCTTAGGATTTCTGAAAATGCTGAGGATAAAGTTGAGCTGGAGCCTCACCTTTGTCTTTTCCATCACCTGAGCTGATATTTTTTCCCTCTCCTACCATTCATCTTGCAGGTCTGGATAAACTCTCCCTTTCTTGGTTGCTTATCATCTTTCCCACTCTCGTTTCTTCTATAAACACCATTTCTGCTGCATCTTCAAAAGCTTATCTCCTCTCCACAGCTGACTGTTCAAAGTTGAGAGCCTGACACTGATTTAAACAGCTTGAATTGCTCTGAAAAAAAAAAATTCCTCAGGGCAGAGACCAATTTCTTACACATTATCAATAGCTGGATACAGTGTTGGTGTTTCATAACCACTGTATGAATATAAATAAAAAATTTCTAAAAATAGGGTAGTAATTTCTGTATATTATACAATTAAAATATGCTTTGGGTTGAACTCTAAAGACCCTCCCAACACTTATCAGAAGGTGAATGCTCTGTTCTATTGCATAGGAATTAGAGCTTTACAAATGGAAAATTGCAGATCCATTCAACATGGTATGTATGACCAGGAAAACTGACCTCTTATCCCAATATGCCTCTGGTAGAGAATATTAGTTGTTCACAATTATTCCTTTCCCTGATGGCCTCCCTGTGAGTTGAATAGACTTCCCAGCTCTGCTGACTTTGAGTTTACCCAGGTGGTTTGATTTGGCTAATGGAATGTAAATAGGCATGGCATGAGCAGGAGTCTTAGGTGTGTTTGCATGTTTTGCTTTAGCTTCCAGAGCTCTTCAATTTCACTTTATGTTCAGAATGGAAACCTGTGGTTCCAGAAAGAGGAGACATGTGAACATACAGAACCGCCTCCCCGCCACCAGCCTGAAGCTTAGCAGTCCAGCTGACCCCAAATGATCCAAGCTAAGCCCAGCAAAGCCACAGCTAACTTACAGAGAACAGGAAATAAATGTTTATTATAAACCACCGATAGTTTACACAGTATAATTCAAATCAATAAAACATTAGGAAATTTTTTGAAAATATTAAAGAGGAGTCTGGTCCTAGTTATAATTTTCTGGGAGCTCCCAGACCAATCTCATCCCTGAAATGCAATCTCAAAAATTTTCAAGCCACTCCATGTGATGCGTTTGACATCCTTCTTTCGAGAATTTTTTTTCAGTAAAACACCTTGGACCAATGCTCAAATAGGACATGACCATTAGTCCACACTCAGATATAAATGAGTATCCTTGGAGGAAACATAAATTATTCGTGGTGGTAGCTTCTCTCCCGATAGCCACCCTCCCCGCAATGAATAACGCTTCCCAGTATTTATGCACTTATGTAGCCCCTTTCCACACTGAATATGAAACCAAAAGAATACAGCACGTGATACTTTGTGACTTCTGAAACTCTGCTATTAGAAGCTTTGCATCTCTTCTTTGGTCTGTGAGCACACTAACTCTTGAGTCCTGAGCTGCCATGCAAGCAGTCCGACTATCCCCACCATCTTGATAGGGAGAGAGACCATGTGAAGTCCAGTCTTCCAGCTGCCCCTCCCCAAGCCACCAGACACAAGTGAAACCCAAATCTTTGGAGACTTCCCAGACTATCCAAGTCCATCCAGCCAGCAGTTATAAACAATTAAGTGATACCAGGTGATGCCACGCCCAGCTAAGTAAGCCCTGCCCAAATTCTTTTTTAAAAACACGTTTTTGTTCACTTTTAGAGAGAGAGGAAGGGAGAAAGACAAAGAGGTAGAAACATCAATGAGAGTTGCCCTAACTGGTTTGGCTCAGTGGATATAGAGCATCAGCCTGCGGAGTGAAGGGTCTCAGGTTCGATTCCAGTCAAGGGCATGTACCTTGGTTGTGGGCACATATCCAGTAGAGGGTGGGCAGGAAGCAGCTGATCGATGTTTCTAATTCTCTATCCCTCTCCTTTCTTCTCTGTTAAAAAAAAAATCAATAAAATATATTTTAAAAAAAGAAACATCGATGAGAGAAACATCATCCGTCGACAGCCTTCTGCACACCCTCTACTGGGGATTGAGACTGAAATCCCAGGCCTGTGCCCTGACTGGGATCAAACTAGTGACTCCTGGGTTCATGGATTGATGCTCAATCTCTGACCCACACAGGTGGGGCTCAAATTGTTGATTTACCTTGTGAGAATAAAATATTTTTTGTTTCAAAACACTAGGTTTGGGGTAGCTTGTTACACATCAATAGACACCCGGAACATCCACTTACATGACTCACCAAAGTAACATAACTGGCAACAATAACAAAAGACAAAATTTACTAGATGTTGTTGTATGTATGCTGTGCACCATGTGAAATTCGTTGCTTCCTCACATTAAAATGAGTACCGTATTTTCTGGCGCATAAGACGACTGGGCATATAAGACAACTTTTGAGAAGATTTTCCTGGGTTAAAAAGTGGTCTTATATGCCAGAAAATACAGTACCTAGGAAATGAATAGCATCGTTGTTGCTGTTCATAGGTGCGAAAGTTTAGACGCAGCGATGTGAATTAAGTTGCCCAAGCTCAGGTAGGTAATCAAGGGGTGGAACCAAGGTCTTATCTAGGAAGTACCACAGTCCCAACCTCTAACCACACTAATGAGAAGTTGGGAAAACCGATGGCTTCAGCTCTGCTGGGACTGTGTATTTCACTCAGTCAGTCCACGGCATCATGCAGCCAGTTTACAAGCCTTTTGATAAATGTTACAACGTTGGCACTTGTGCAAAGAAACAGGCAGGATATTAAATTACACCTGTTAAAAGAAAGGCCGGTTTAGACGATTTGAAAATCTAGCCCACTATGTCTTTGTGGTTTTGGAAGGTCAAACAAATTTATGCAAAATAAAATGCTGTTGCCAGCTGGCCAAAAATTGTTTATATTTCTAACAAAAACCACCACCACCTGCCAATTCAAGAAAAACCATCAGAATTAAGTGGGATTATAAAGCAAACTACTGTTCCTTTCTGGGTGGACTTTTCATTAGGGCCTGATTTAGCTGGATACGAAATTTGATTATGTGATTGACTACGGTTTACCCAAGGGCATTGCCTCAAATATAATCACCTTTATGGCCAACAAGTTGGGAAAAGTTTTTCTAGTCATTTACAGACAATGTGAATCTAAGAGGAGTACAGGCACTGTTACATTTCCAGGTAATAAGGACATGCTGGGTTTTCTATGGGCTGTGGGTAACTTTAGGAGATGCTACTGTTGTCAGCAAACAGCTGTGAAAGGGAGGCTGAACCAGGGGTCCATCCATTTTTGCCACTGAGCAGCCTCAAATCAGTGGGACAGGTCACTGCTTGAACGGAAATAGAGAAAATAACAGACCATTCGAAAGCACAGTTAAGAATGTCTTCAGTGACAAGTTGTGGAACAGTCTTCAAATAACTAGCCCATCCTCCTCAAAAGTGTTAAGGTTATAAAGCCAAAGCCTGAAAAGCTCCCCCAGATTAAAGGAAAACAAAAAGACGTGACAACCAAGTGCAGCATGATATCTGAAATGGGAATTACAACTCCCCTTTTGCTTAAAAAGACATTATTAGTACAATTGGTGGTTATCTAATACGGTAGCTAAGATAATAATATTTCACCAATTATAATTTCCTGGTTTTGACTGTGATTTTCATGTACTGTGATTGCTTTTACAAAGTACATACTGAAGTGTTTAGGAGTAAAAGGACATTATGTCTGCAACTTTCTCTCAAATGGTTCAGGAGAAAAAGATGTTCACTCCATCTGGAATTTATTTTTGTACATAATGTACAATGGGAGTCATATAATTTATTCCATATGCATAGGGCATAGGACCAATGCAGTTTATTAAATAATCCACCCTTTCCCACTAAATTAAAACATAGCCTTTGTCATATATTTTATTCTCCAAGTTCTATTTCTGAAATCTCTATTTTGTTCCATGTCATCTACTTTCCATCTCTAAGCCAATATCATATCAATGTGAATTTGGAGTATATTTTAATATCTTGGTAGGCAAGATAACTTAGCTTCTTTACTGTGTATCTTTTCATGTATATAAAATGTATGTTTGTATATACACAGATGTATATATACATTTACATGAACTATATATGTATATATATGTACATTATTTATATGCATACAAATTAATGTGTGTGTGCATAGTCATATGTGTATGTATGTACTTATGTCTGTTTATGTGAATATTTTGTATATATATTACATACTTGAGTGTTGCTGTACTTGAGCATTTCCCTTTTTCAAGGCTAAATTTAGTACCTATTATTTTTTAATAAACTGTGCACTTGTCTATTTTTTCTTGTAATTTTCTAGTAATTTGTAATTTTCTAATAAAATATATCATTTTTGTCTAGTTTTTCAAAATTGCTACTAAGACCTTGTAGTCACCTCGTTGAATTCTATATTTTCATTCTATATTTTTATAATTTTCATCCTATATTTTTATAATTTTGTCTCCTCATTTTTTTTTTGTACAATCTTAAATGGTTTAGTTTGCTTTTTAAAAAAAAATTTTATTTGTTTATTCTTTTGCATAGTGTTTTTCCCAAATACTTTTATTTTTACCTTTATTAATAGCCTCTTCCTTTTAATTCATGCACTGGTGGGTCCCTCAGCCTGGCCTGAGCCCTCTTGCAATCTGGGACCCCTCGGGGGATGTCAGACTTCCAGTTTCAGCCCAGTCCCTGAAGGCCAGGTCAAGGGACCCCACCAGTGCACGAATCCATGCACTGGGCCTCTAGTCTATTATATTTGTATTTTCATTGAGGTTTTTCTCATTAGTTTTAAGTTTTAATCTCTCTTAAAACCTGTGGAGTTGTTAAGTACATACAAGCTATTAGCTGACATGTGCCTTTAATTTTTATTTTCACCATTTATTTTACATTATTTTTCTGCCTTGTTTTTCTGGTTTTACATTACTATTTTTCCCCTCCTCCATGTTTGCTTGGAAATATACCATAGATTTCTTTATCAATTCCTACTGATTAGCTTCTTTTTTGTTCATTATCAGAAACCTAGTCCTCTATAATTATTTGAAATAAAAAAAAAATTTCCCCAAGTGAAATTCTCCATTTTCTATCATTTTCCACTTCTTAAAGATTTTACATTTAGCACCTTTCCTTGACCCTCCCTATCAAAACTAAGGAAGAATGATTTTACCTTGCTTATACTTTCCCTTCATTTCAAATCCTAGGATTCACTAAGAAAATAGTGATTTTAGCTCCAAATTATTAATTAAATTTCTATCACTTTGTGTCCCTTCTTTTTATTTACATTTTATCATAGTTAGCATATGTATTCAACATATTTATATCACATACTCAGTCTATGATTACCCATTTATTTCTAATTAAATACACAAACAAGCGCTCATTCCTTCTCAAATCTGTTTACAATTTCCATTTCATTTCCCATTTCCCTAGCTTGATTACTTATTTCTCCTTCACTTATTCATTCAGACTCTCTTTTAGCCTATGTGTTCTTTGGAGATATTTTCTCTGAATTATTATAAAATCTTAATTGAATTGTTTGATTTCCTGGGTGAATTATAGTTTTTCTGGGTAAGAGATTCTCAGGTTGAAGTCCTGAATGCTCTATTGTGTCTGGGAGCTTTATCACTGTTTTCTATATTCCAGTACTGTGGACTTGAAACAAATAATGGCCTGAATCTTCTCTCCTATGTGTAACTTGATCTTTCCAACAGGAAAGTTGTCAGAATTTCTTATTTTCCTTAGAGTGAAGGAATTTTCCAAGTATGCTGATATACATATCTTTTCTCATCAATATTCCTTGGACTTGATGAAGGACTTGATCAATATTCCTTGCCCTTCCATTCCGTGACTCAGGGCTTTCAGAGAAATTTCCTGAAGTTACATGTAGATTTAGATGTACAGGGTCTGTCCTTCATGTCTCATTTTTTTTTTTTTCATGATTTCTCTCTGTATTTTTGTTCTATGTTTTAAGATATTTATCCCAATTGATTTCCTGGATCACAAATTGAGTCTCAACTCTAACATCTCCACCAGCCTCTCTTTTAATGAAACCAAAAATGTTTGCACAGAAATTGTTTTCTAACTCTAGAAAGTTGACTCATATTGCCTTGAATGCTCGTTATGTTTTTCAAGTTGGCTTTTGGCTCCTCTAGTTTCTATTTCACTGGATTTGGATTTGGATTTATTCTGACTGACTTTCATATTTCTAGCTTCTAGGTGCCTTTTATTTTATTTTATTTTTCTATGGAGTCTAATATTTGATTACTGGAGTACCATAAGTATTTAGTAAGTCTCTGAACACATCAAACGAAATACTTGGCCTGATCCCTGGCCTCCTTTCACTCTCTGCCTTGGGGGCAAGGAGGACTTCATCCATCCACTCAATGTCCTTCGCCTCATGGGCTCTACAGCGATCAGCCCCACACATAGCTAATGTTGACTTCCTATGAGGGGTCAACACTTAAGTGAAGTCCATGTTTTCCCCAAGAAATGACAATTCTGATCCTCCCTGCAGTTCCCTCTGATACTGACCTTTAGAATCTCATCTACCAATAAAGGCACCAAAAAGCATATTCCTGTGACCCATCATAACTCCTGCAGAACCAAAGCCTCCCTTGCCCACCAGTAACATGGTTCATCTGAGAAAGGCATACTGGAAATAGGATTGAAAGGAAAGGAGATAATCTCTTTCCAGGATGCCCTCTTTTCTTTATGGTTTTAAATATTTTATCTTTTACTAGAGGCTTGGTGCATGAAATCTGTGCATGGGGAAAAGGGGTGTCCCTCAGCCCAGCCTGCACCCTCTCCAATCTGGAACTCCTCAAGGGGTGTCCAACTGCCCGTTTAAGCCTGATCCCACCAGGATTAGGCCTAAACGGGCAGTCAGACATCCCTCTCACAATCCAGGACTGCTGGCTCCCAACTGCTCGCCTGGCTGCCTGATTGCCCCTAACTGTCCTCCCTGGTCCCCCTCATTGCCCTTCCCTTTAGGCCTGGTTCCCCCCAACTGTCCTCTCCTGCAGACCTGGTCCCCTTCCATGTAGTCCTGGGTTCCCTCCCACCACTGTCCTCCCCTGCAGGCCTGATCACCCCCAACTGCCCTCCCTGCTGGCTCTCTTGTGGTGGGCATCTTGTGTCCACATGGGGGTGACCATCTTTGACCACATGGGGGTGGCCATCTTGTGTTGGAGTGATGGTCAATTTGCATATTACTTTTATTAGATAAGATTTTTAGAACTCTTTAAAGGTATAGGTTCACACTCCAAAATTACAGGCTTAATGTTATTTCCACTTTAGAAAAAAAAAAAAAACACAAAACAAAACTGCAGTAAACAGAGAAAAACAAAACATAGATTGGCTCTGCTTAGGAGCACATGCTTGCTAAACCTGAAATGTGGATAAGTGGAGAATAAAAACGCTCTCATAGTCTGGGGTTGTGGGCTCAGTACAAACAAGACAGGCTCTATTAGCAGAACTGCACCAACACATCGTCAGTTAACTTTCCTGGGCAGCTCCCACCTGGCACAACTGATAGCACAAGCAGAGGCTCAGGGCCACTCATGAGTTAGATGAGAATCAAAAGCCTGGATATCCCCCTGCTTAAAATATCAAAAATTGCAAGATATTCAGAGCTCCCTTTAACACAGTACGATTCCATGTCACCAAGGATCAAGGTGAGTAAGTCTATATTGATGAACCATGATGTTAAAATAACTTTTTTCCATAAACAAGAATAATATGAAAGACATATGGCATTGATAGAAAGCTTGCTTTCTTGGGAAATGGGAACCTTTTGTATGATGTATTATACATACATTTCCTAGGTTTTAACTATCATTGCTGGGCCTTATTTATGAGCCATAAAGCTGTAGTCGACCAGTGAAGGATGAAACAGTGAAGTTCAGTGTGGTATTTACACTCTTAAAATCAAATGCCACTTTGTCATCATAATGGGACACACTATGATCAGAGAGAGACGTGAGACAGAAGGACTACTAAAAGTTGTCAGTGGGTGGTGGAAAATCAGAATCAGATGAACTTTAATAATAATTAAAAATCACTAGAGGTGATGCTGATTTACTGAAAGGAACCAGTATGCTACCCGTTTGACAGGACAGAGGGAGGAGATGAGTGAAAGATGGGAGAAGGAGAGAGAAAGGAATTAGAAGAGGAGGAGGAGAAAGTGGATGAGAAAGAAAAAACTTTTGGTCATGGACATAGAATTCACATTTACAACTACCTCTGCAGATGCAGCTGTTCTTTCATGCAGATTAGTCCTAAATCGAAGATAAAATAGATTTTCTGCTGCTGTCCTACCTTCTTACAGATGTCAAGGTACCAAAAGAGAGAGTGACTTTTTAACAGAGAAAAAAATATTAAAATACATACAAACACACACACATATATATACATTGAATGTAAATTTGAAAAAAAAATGCATATATACACACTAATTTAATGTATATTTGAGCGGGGAAAAAACACAGATTTCCAGACCTGTGTCCCAAGCTGTCTTTGCTATGAAATTACCATTATCCATGGGGTGATGGAAAAGGCAGAGACTGTCAAATTTTCCCATATCAGTCCTTTTCAGATGTCAGCTTTGAAACCTAGAGCTTCCCCGTAACTGTAAATTGAGACATGTGTCAGTAGCACCCCAAACAAATGTGAAATATTTGCTTTTGAAGTGCCTCTTTCCATTTCAAGGAAAGAGCATAGAAGTCCTTTCTCTCTGTGTCTCGCTGCTCCAGTAAGACACGGAAGAATCCCTTGTGGAAAAAACCAGCAACAGTGTCATTATTTATTTAGGAATAAGCACATTCATTCTTTTTATGGGACTGATGCCAGCAGGGGTTAGCTCACAATGGGTAAGAAATAAGTTCTGAAGGTAGGAGGCAGAAAGCGCAGCAAGAGGTCGATTTAGGACCTTAAATATTTAAAAGTATATGGATTGAAAACACTACAAGGTGTTTGCAGCCCTAAATACATGTCTACGGGAAACAAGTATGCCCAGGCATACCGATCTGTTTTTCTTTCCCTGATGAATCATTTTTACCTGGTCAGTGAAGCACATTCATATATTCATCCACTCAGCAAACATGACTTGGGAATCTGTAATATAGAGCAATGGGAAGTATGATACTCCAAACAGATGTTCTCCTAGAGAATTCACACTCAAGGAAGGACAAAGCCAACCACATAGCTAGAAAAACAACTAGCCCTAGCTGGTTTGGCTCAGTAGATAGAGTGTCGGCCTGCACACTAAAGGGTCTGGGTTCAATTCCAGTCACAGGCACATGCCCAGGTTGCCGGCTTGATCCCCAGTAGAGGGCATGCAGGAGGCAACCAACCAATTATTCCCTCTCATCACTGATGTTTCTATCTCTCTCTCCCTCTTCCTTCCTCTCTGAAATCAATAAAAATATTTTTTTAAAAAAATAATAACTAATGTATGGTGAGTGTTTATGATGTTAGGCAAGTAGATATTATTGATATCCCCATTTTTAAAATGAGAAAACTAGGACTAAGAGAAAGTAATTTTTCCCAAGTATGCACAGGTAGTAAAAAAAACCCTCACATATATACTTCAATCTTTCACCCCCACTTTTAACTACTATGCTACACTACATTCGTGTAAATGATATGTATCATCAGAAAACAATCAAGCATCATGTGAATTTAGAGAAAAGAGAAATTTGCAGCTAGAAGGATCAGAAAATAATTCAAGGATCAAGTAATATCTAATCCGGTAAGCTTTGATTCTTTAAACAAGGGGTTTCACATAGTTTGTTCCAGGTGAAGCAATGCTATCTGCCTATGACCTGAAAAATATGCTGCTGGTACAGGAATTCCTATTATTGTCTCTTAGGGATATGTTTCAGAACCATCTATACTTTGTATGTTCATTTAGAAATTGGGGGCTTATGGTTAATGTCCCTAACCTTGTAAAGCGTTCACTCCTATGGGAAAAGACCAAAAATAAACACTCAAACAAGTGAACAATTAATAGTTTAGAACATTTAGAAAATTTTAAGTGCCATAGAGGAAAATGAAGCCAGTTTAAAGGGGGGGGGGGAGAGAGAGAGAGAGAGAGAGAGAGAGAGAGAGAGAGAGAGAATGTAGGAGGCTGCTAATTTATTTCAGCTAGGTGGAAAAGGCCTCATCCATAAGGGACACTAGATCAGAGACCCGAAGGCAGCATGAACACACCTAGAGATACTCTCCAGCAGCAAAGTCTAGGGATGGTTGCTCTAAGCTCCTTAAAGACAAGAAGCCTCAGACTATGGATATTTCCAAGTGAGAGATGGCACATTTTCCATTAAAATAAAAATACCCCCATTTCTACGGTTTCTAGACTAGTGCGTATGAGTCAATCTCATCTGTATTTAGTATGTGGTTAGGAAAACCTCTAAGAAAAAAATTTTTTTTTAGTTTGTATCTTTTATTAACCCAAATACAATTACTTGCCTTCTGGTTTGTTGAAGCAATAGGTCAGACAACATTTGCCACAATAATGTCTATCAAAGTGGCTGGCCATAAAAACTCCAGCATCACATTCATCTGAAGAGCACTCCCAATGAAGACAACTGGCTGTGCCATTCTCATCTACCTCGTGGTATTTCAGGACAGCCAGCTTCACCTTCTTTCTCTTATGCTTGCTCTTCTTGGGAGTGGTGGAAGCCTGCTTCTTCCTCTTCTTAGCACCATCACAAAGTCTCAATACAAGATGAAGAGTTGACTCCTTTTGAATGTTGTAGTCAAAGTACGCCCGTTCTTGTAAACATTATTTCCAGCAAAGACCAGTCTTTGCTGACCAGGAGGAATTCCTTTCTTAGCCTGGATCTTAGCCTTTACATTTTCTATAGTATCCGAGGGTTCAACATCGAGAGCGATGGTCTTTCCCATGAGGGTTTTCACGAAAATCTGCATCTTGGCGGGGACTCCACCGCAGATGGCGGATTGGAAAGGAAGCAACAATAATTTTTATTTTTATTAAGTTTGGCCCCAGAACATCACCTGTGAAACTAATGTTTCCAGATTCTTCTGAGATAAGCAAAACATGCATCCTTCCAGTTTGATATGAGTGTATGGCCTCCTTTACTTTAAGGATCTATTAAATTCTGTCATTCGTAGTCAAAGCTGCACTACAAAAAGCTGAACCATCTCCAGCAGTGCTCAAGAGCCCGACCCTGTCCTCGAGGAGCTCTGAAAAAGATTCTAGAATATGGGATACACATTCACCAGACTACTAATGCCACTTCCAACAACTCTAACCTGAGCCCAGAAAGCACAATAGGTCACTTCAAAAATCCAAGGGAAACAGAAGTTTATTCTCTCAAAACCTTTACAACCTAAATTTTAAAAGGTTGCAATGGCCATCTATAGCCTAAGCCTTTCATACTATACTTGATCTATTCAATAAGCACAAAAGCATCTAAAATATAAAAGACTCTATTTTAAGTTCTTTAAAATATTAGCTTACTTAATTCCTACAACAACCCTACAAGTATTATCACATATTGGTTTTATAATGAGGAAACTGAGGCACAGAAATGCTAAATACTTACCCAAGCTCATATAGCCAAAAATATCTTAACTGAACTTTGAGGCACCCTGACTCTTGATTAAGATCCTCTAACCTCCAACACTTTGTGACAGTATTCTGACCTTTTTATTCATTCTTTTGACTCTAGTTGTTGTTGAAGATTAGAAAGCAGTGATGTTGGGAGAGAAAAATCCGAAGAGTAATAGAGAAAAAGATTTTAAATTAAATGTCCTTTTCCAGTTTTAAAAATCATTTATTCATAGTAGAAATTTAAAATTATAGAAAAAAACTAAAATGTCACTATTCCAGATAATTACTATTAATATTTTGTTATGAGCCTTCCCTTTTTTCTGTATATCTGCAAGCAAATGTGAGTTTCAGATCATTGGAATCTTACTGCCTTGGTCCATTTTATAATAAATCATTTGCACTTACATCGCTGTTGAACATTCTTGTAAACATTATTTCCAGTGGCTGCATAGCTTCAATTCATACGCATACACCAGAATTTATTCTAATGTTCAGTATTTAGATTGTACCTATATTTTGTGATTATAAGTACCATCATAATAAATGTTTGAGCCCATCTCTGCATATTTCTTCAAGTCTATTTCTAGGGATGAAATTAATTGGGTTAGAGGATATATGAGCTTTTAAGGCTTTTGATAAACTTCTTAATAAACTGCCCTCTTGAAAGACCATAGCAATTTTGAAGAGCAGGATAATTATTTTTCCTGTCTCAAGCTTCTGCTTTAAATGGGGTCACATCTCATCTATGAGACCTCCCCAGACAGGTAGCCCCAGGAAATATACTTCCACACAATTCTCGATGCCACATCTCCTCTCTAGACTGAGCCAAATTAACTGCTGTTCTATGGTAGCAAACTCCAAATAGAATCAAACAGAACAGAGCTGGAGTATAGGATGGAAACCTGTGAGGCTTGATTCTTAGATGGTTTAGAAAAGCAGCAACCGAATTCTGATTAGCCATCTCCACTTAAAATAAAATTGCATGCATTCATTTGGCATTCTCAACTCAAACATCTAATACCATCTAGACAGGTAGAGCAGAGCAGGAATTCTGATTAAGAAGCAAACCAATATGGTGAAATTTTGCCCTTTTCACAATTTAACCCCGCTGGAGAGAGCTGTCGCCACTTAGCAACAGCTGGTTTTGGTCAGGTGAGAATGCAATACAACTTTACAATTCTTCAAGGGAAGTTGGGGATCTGAGTTTTCTGGGTGTGAAATCTACCTCTTTTAAAATATTGACAACCGAGTCCATTTTTTAAAATACCGCACTAGATAGAGATTGTACTGTTTCTAGGTTAAACTCTTAAGGTTCATTCCATTTTACTGTACTTACTTAGTTTATTACCAGAATTTTCAACATAGCCAAAGGAATAGCTATAGAAAAGAAGCTTTTGTGAGCCAGCACTCTTCCCAACAAGAGGCATGGCCACCTGTCTTTCTCTCAAGTGTTGATTATCAAATAAAATGGGCTATAAAGAGGGTGGCAGACTAGACTGAGTGAGGGGGAAAAATGGACTTAAAAAAATTATTACCACCTATGGGATTATGAATGACTGCCACTTTGAGCCTCTCTAGTTACTGCTGAAACTGTCTAGGAAGAAAACACATATTATCTGTGACATGCTGCTGCTGCTGGCTTACCCATGACAGTCAGAAACAGACTCCTTGTGATCTATTTTAATGTGTCTCTTGACCTATTTTTATATTCCCGTGCTGAAAAGTTCAGCTGCTAACTTAAGAGCCTGAGCACGTTATTTTCCAATAAAATACATTTTTACAAGTAGCTTTCTATCCCAGTTCCCTTTTTATGGGCTCATTTCCGTTGTACAAAGGAACTGATTGATCTCCTGAAAGTTGAGGTGGAAAAAGTCTTTCAGGCATTCTCGCCCAGGAGTGGTCCCTAAATTCTGTCAGCTTGGAAATCACTTACACTGGAGGATGTGCGTGGCCTCTGATCTTAACTCGCCCCCTTTTGTGGGAAGAGTATCATGTCGGTTCCAAAAACGAACAGCGCTGAAGAAAGCTGCCAGCACGGGCGCGCAGGAAGAAGTGACCATATTGATTTCCATTCCCTGCCACTGGGGTTGTTTCCTTAGCACCTTTCCAGGTCATTACTCACTCCACTGCGCTCCATTTCAAGAATACATTTCAGATACTGAGAAAATGTAGGTTAGTGGGCTTTTTAATGGCACCAATTATTACTCCACCTCACTCACATTTATCCGGACTTGCCTAAAAGCCCCACAAACCCTGATTGAGGTAAAAGAGTAAAATTGATCTCATGTAACAAAAATTAGCTGATCAGAATGGAAAGCTACTGCATTCAAATTCTCTGGTATTGGTTCCTTTACACAAAATTATCTAAAGTATTGAAAAGGCCAGGATGTATACACTTATTCTATGCTACTAAAAATCAAAGAAATGGGGAAAAAAATGTTAAGCCTTCCTTGAGGTTTTAATCCCACTTTGCTTTGCAGAAGCTCACCATGACTGATGTTACCTGTCTCTGGCTAGTTCAAGGTCAGCAGAAAAGTGGTCAGTGATATCAGGTAAGAACTCCTCCAGCAAAACCCTAGCATTACAGAAGAGTCGCCAGAATTATCTTGAAATTACAAAAGAGCCAATGGCCCCTGTGAATTTCTGAAGGAAAGGATCATTTAAGAAAGATTTTACCTTTTAGTTGGGGGCAGAAGGGTGAGAACAACAAAAAAATGAAGTTGTTGGTACATTTACTCAATGGAATACTCCTCTGCCTTAAAAAGAAGTATCTTACCCTTTGCTACTTCATGGATGGACCTGGAGAACATTATGCTGATTGAAATAAGACAGTCTGAGAAAGGCAAGTGCCATCTGATTTCACTCTTTGTGGAATGTAATGAACAAACTGGCCTACCAAGCACAACAGAGACAGGCTCACAGAGCGCAGGTAGACAGACAGCTCTGCGGGAGAGGGAGGCACTGGGGGAGCGGAGGGCTTTTCTTCATTGTTGAGAAACTGCAATGAACTTACAAAGAAGAAATACAGAAGCAGGACCAAGGTTGTTGGGGGAAGATAATGCTTTATTTGAGTCATCCTGAGGATGTCAGATAAAAATGTGAAAGAAGTAGTTGAAAATATGGAAAATATGAAAATAAAACTTACTAAGGAGGTCAAGGGTAGAAGCAATAATTCGGAAATCATCACATTCTAGGTAGTTAGTAAAGCTGTGAGAATGGATGATATTCCTCATCTATGTCCGTTTGTGCTCTTACCATGTGGTCCCATGTGCATGTTATTTTTCACAGATTTCTTTTCAGATAAAATGTCATTTCCTTGAGAGTAAGAATTGTGTCTTATACTTTTTTGTCTACTCTTCTCCACACCAAATATTTCCTTAATGAGAGCAGGGTTCAACAAATATGATCCATTTGTTAAATTATTAATACCTTACAGCATAGAATATTATATTCTCTTCATTCTGAATAATATTCATTTTTACACATCTGGAAATGAATGTAAGTTGTAATTGATGTTGGCAGTTAATGTGAATGCAATTTTTTCCAATAATGCTATATTTTTCTGACGCACCTTATGTATCTCTAAGTA
>PVJC01023272.1:0-25983 GCA_004026665.1 Murina feae | reverse complement strand
CACACACACACACACACACACACACACAAAAGGCGCCTGGCAGACTGGGGCCATCATAGGACATCCACTGAGGGGTCCCAGACTGTGAGAGGGCACAGGCCGGGCTGAGGGACTCCCTCCACCCCGAGTGCACAAATTTTTGTGCACCGGGCCCCTAGTTTCATAATAAAAATAAATACTGGATCAAGGTTTTTGTTTTTTGTTATTTTTAATAGTTGGATTTATACTGTAATTATGAAAGGTAAAAACCACATATATGTACAAAGGTTAGTTTTTTCTACATGGATAATAATATTTTAAATAATAATACAACATAGTATATTAAAATAATTTAACATTTCTAAAAGAAATAGTATACCGTATTTGTCATGTTTTATTATGGACCATTAACTTACTACTATGTCTTGTATTAAAATTTTAATTTAGTAAGTAATTGCAATACTCACTTAAAGCCACCAGATGTCACTGTTTTAGACATGATAATGACTTTTGAAGTTATTTCTAGCAAAATTATGACAAAGATGAATGTGTTAGAATCAATGGACACCCAAACAACTTTAAATAATATTCATCTATATAGCACAGAAAAATTCCTCTTAGAAATCATGTTTATATAGTCATCTCAATTTAAATCAAAGATATCATCTTATTTTTTGCCTTTTATTGAAAGGACAATATATTGTTACTAGAGGCCCAGTGCATGAATTTGTGCATGGTTGGGGTTCCTTGGAGTGGCCTGCAGTGATCAGGCTGAAACCTGCAGTTCAAAGCATGCTGCAGCTTCTACCTGCTGCTCCCACTCATCCTGGCCTCATTGCACCTGCCGAGGGCTCATGCCCAATCAATCCAGATCAGGAGAGCTTGTGCCACTGCCGCAGCTCTCACCTGCTCTGAGCCCAGTAACTGGTGCCCTCCCAATGGGAACGGCCTGTGGGATTGGGCCAAAGCTGGCTCTCTGACATCCCCTAAAGGGTCCCAGATTGCGAGAGGGTACAGACCAGGCTGAGGGCCCCACCAGTGCACAATTGGGACCAGTGAGGGACTGTGGGTGTACTCCAGGGCGTGTCTAGCCCCATCTCGCTCAGTCCCGATCGGCTGGACCCCAGCAGCAAGCTAACCTGCTGGTCGGAGCATCTGCACCCTGATAGTCAGCGCACATCATAGAGACTGGTCATCCAGTGGACTGCCTGCCTCCTGGTGGCCAGTGCATGTCAAAGTGAGTAGTTGAGTAGCCTTAGCATATCATTAACATATTATGCTTTGATTGGTTGAACAGTCGACTGGCCATGGGATGACCAAAAACTTAGCATATTAGACTTTTATTACATAGGATTATCTCACAGTAAACAATTGAAAAACAATTGAAACCAAGAATATTGGAGTTGGAAAGCAATCTTATAAACCATGCAGTGCCACTCACTCTTTTATAGATAAAAAAAAATGAAAGAGAGAGAGAGAGAGAAAGAGAGAGAGAGAGAGAGAGAGAGAGAGAGAGATTGAGAAAATAAAATTTCTAACGGTAAAGAGATATGCTATTTAAAATATTTTTATTAGATTATTTAATTATTATAACTATATATTCAGTAGTTATCATATAATATAATAACATCTTTTTTTGGAAAATTGCTTTTTTGTGATCCCCATGACATGTTTGACCACAAAAAAATAATAAAAATACAAATAAAAAATATATGATTTTAAATTTTTTAATGTATATAAATATTCTTTAGATATATCTATTTCTTACTCTTTTATCACAGAGTATGGTAACAACAATTATAGAAATGTACAATGTTTTAGCTTTTGATATATATATATACACACACACACACATATATACATATACATATATATATATATATATATATATATATATATATATATATATATATATATATATATATATATATATATATATATATATAGTGTGTGTGTGTTTATAAAATCTCTCTATATAAAAGGCTAATATGCAAAGTGTTTCTATGGGAGTTTGATCTGGAGTTCTATCACTCACTATGATGTGTGCTGCCCACCAGGGGGTGGCATGGAATGAAGGAAGGCCCTGACAGGCAGCTGGGGAAAGGAGGCCTTGGCCAGCAACTGGAAGGCCCCCATATGCCCTGATCAGCGGCCAGGCCTAGGGAACCTACCATGCACCAGGCCTCTATTTTATATTATATGTTCCTTAAGATATATACTTTTTGCCAAACAACGATATAAATGACCATTTTCTCACAATGCTAATATGGTCAACCCATCAATATCTGGAGTTCTCATTATTGACTGACTTATGTTATCAACTATCTAGTTGTCTTTCTAGTGTTGCCATCATTGTCCAACTGAAAGGATGAAAATATCCTTTGTTTTCATCTAGGCTGTTTCTTCACCCAGCTTCAGGCCTTAGTGTCTGAGGATTGGAATGTATCTCACACTTTCATATGTCACCCACTTGCTCTGAACCAAAGAGGTATTTCACACAATGAGGTCCCTCGTCCCCTTATCTCTTCACCTTTCATCCCACACCTATGTAGATATTGTTGTTTTGTTCAATCTTCAATGACCCTTGCGTGAATATCCAACTTTTTACTCCATTTCCCCTTTTATTTGCATCTATCAGCGAACTTCCTTTCTTAAATCAATCCATCTCTCAGACACATTATCAATGACTGAGCTACTGAAGGCTGTAGAGAAAATCAAGCAAACCTGTAGACTGGCCCACAATACATATGTGGCCCACTATTAGAGGTATACTGTCAAATCATTGTGACAATATTTCTTTTTTCTTTTCTTTTCTTTTCTTTTTCTTTTTTTTAACTGACTATGTGGATGAACCTCTTGTCTCTCTCTCTCAAAAAAAGTAGGCTAAACCCTAACCAGTTTGGCTCACTCACTGGATAGAGTGTCCACCTGGGGACTGAAGGGTTCCAGGTTCAATTCCTGTCAAGGGCATGTACCTTAATTACAAGCACATACCCAGTAGGGGGTGTGCAGGAGGCAGCTGATCAATACTTCTCATCAATGTTTCTAACTCTCTATTCCTCTCCCTTTCTCTCTGTAAAAAATCAATAAAATATATTTAAAAAGCAGGCTAAACAATATTAGATTTCTTCCCAAGACTGTGCTATGTTGATTACCTTTGCAAGAACAAGAAAATTTAAATTTTTAGGCAGATAAAATCTGGATAGAGCATTATGACAACTAATGATATCTTTGGCAATATCTACAGTATCACTATAACACAATAGTTGTCACTTAAAATATGCTGCCTTGTTCTGAATAAATTTTATGTGGCAGAATGAATGACAGTAATACTAGACAAAATGGCTAAGATCAGAATAAACTCAAGATAAATCTGAAAATAAAATCACCAAGACACATGAAGAAAATTTAGATTTTTAAAAAAGCCAACTACCTTTTCAAAAAGCTGAAGTTATTTTAAATTATGTAATAGGTAAGTTCCAAATAACTATAAAATAATTTTTAAAGTTGAGATTTAAATTATATATATATATATATATATATATATATATATATATATATATACACACACTAGAGGCCCGGTGCACAAAAATTTGTGCACTTGGTGGGGGTGGGGTGCTCCATCAGTACGGCCTGTGTCCTCTTGCAGTCTGGGACCCTTTGGGAGATGTCCACCTGCTGGCTTAAGCCCACTCCTGGGGGAATCGGGCCTAAGCTGGCAGACATTCCTCTGGCAGCCCAGGAGCCCTCGGGGGATGTCCACTTGCCCGCAGGGAGCAGGCCTAAGCTGCAGTCGGACATCCTTAGCACTGCTGAGGAGGCGGGAGAGGCTTCCCCACCTCTGCTGTACTGGCAGCCATCAGCCTGGCTGTGGCTGAGCAGAGCTCCCCCTGTAGAAGCACACTGACCACCAAGGAGCATCTCCTGCATTGAGCGTCTGCCCCCTGGTGGTCAGTGTGTGTCATAGTGACCAGTCATTCCCAGTCATTCTGCTGTTAGGGTCCATTTGCATATTATCCTTTTATTATATAGGATATATATATATATATATATATATATATATATATATATATATATACACACACACACACAACAACTAGCATTTATATAAAGAAGCAAATAATTTTGAAATCAAAACAGACAGTATGAATAAAGGTCACATGTTTTTAGTTACTCTGTGTCTAGAAAAAGTCTCAAACATATCAACCTGTAGAAAAATGAAAGTGGCCTCAAATCAGATGACAATTGCCAGTTAACAAGATAATGTACTGTCTCCAAGGTAGTTATGCCTTTGAGGGGTCTAGAAGAGAGAATTACTTCTGCATTTCAAAGGTGTGTTAACCTAGATGCACGAGAAAATGGACTTCTTGCTTAAAGAAGTTAAAGGCCTGAGGTGTGACTACCCACTGTGCTGAAGCAGTTACACATTTGTGATTGGATCACATTGTGAGGTACCTTTCAGCCACCGAACATGTACCTACCCCTTTTCTCGTCCACTCTAGGAACTCCTGATCTAAAAAGGAGAAAAGCAGATTGCAAACAGGAGTCCTTGTCCGTAGCATTTCTGAAATGCAGTCAAGCTTTGTTTACAGGCCTAGTTTCTTGATTAGGGTTCAGTCCTAATGTTTGGGAATGATTCTACATGGCTTTTGGCTCGTCCTTACAGGTCTAGATTCTTGGTTCTGCTTTGTAAATTATCCATTATCTTCCATTAAAAATATCCTTTGCCCCAGCCTGTTTGGCTCAGTGGATAGAACACTGGCCTGTGGACTGAAGGGTCCGGGGTTGGATTCCAGTCAAGGGCTCATGCCCAGATTGGGGGCTCGATCTCCAGTAACGGGCATGCAGGAGGCAGCCAATCAATGATTCTGTCTCATCATTAATGTTTTTATCTCCCTTTCCCTCTTCCTTCTTCTCTGAAATCAGTAAAACTATATATTTTTTTAAAAGTCCTTTGTTTTCATCTAGATTGTTTCCTCACCCAGCTTCATGCCCATAGAGGTTGGGATTTAAAAGCTTTCTTTTCATTTTCTACTGTATCTGTTCCTTAAGGCTAAATTGGTGTTCGTTTTACACTGTGTACATTTCATATAAATCTATATTCCCTAATCACTAGAAAAACACAGATTATATTGAGATAAACCCTTCTTTACCTTGGACTTCATATGAAACTGCTGAGAGACAACACTTTCAAGATTCTTGTAAACTACATTGTTTCATGAAGAAGAGCTATGAGGCACCTTTAAAATCATTTTTTGTGGTTTTGTCTGACTGCGCAACCATCTTTATGGATGAGTTTTCTCCAGTTACCAATTATATTTTGATGATCATTAGATTTCTGTTCTTACACATGTTATCTTCCTAAAAATGTTTAAAGAAGATCTCATACACTCAACTCTTTTGTTGTTATCCATATGGCTCCAAAATTTACATCTGTCTTTTAGATCTTTTCTGAGTTCTGAATATGTCCCATTGAAATTAAAATTCTCCACAAGGACTCTCCAAACCTATTTCTCTTCGTTGGTATATCATCTCAGTACATGATAGCACCTTCTACCAGAAAGCACAAACCAGAAAGTTTAGTACCATCCTTGAAAATCCTTCTTACCCATTTTAATGATCAAGGCCTGCTGGAGCTATATGTCCATGTGGTTCTCTTAGATTTTAGTTTGATTTCTCTTCCAGAGATCTTTCACTCCTTGAAAGCAGGAACTCTTCTTTTGCCCCTAACACATGGCAGAGGACATTGTGTATGCAAGTTATTTCATTAAAAGTTTAGAAGCCCTGGTCCAATGGCTCCATTGGTCCAGTACACAAAAAGGTTGCAGGTTCCATTTCTGGTCAGGGCACATACCTAGGATGTGGGTTCAATCCCCAGTCATATTTTGTTCAAGGCTCCCTAGGATCCTCACATATGAAGGAGCTCCAAAGAGGGCCCAACCTCGCTTAATGGAGTTTTAGCCCAAGTTTTGAAGCCCCAAACCCTAGCTGGTAATAAGAGGTTATTTTGTCATGTTTAGATTGTGTATTGACCATTGTTGAATACAATGCAGGAGGAGATAGTTTCTATCCTCACCTGAGGATATGTTTATTGATTTTAGAGAGAGGAAGAGAGAGAGAGAGAGAGAGAGAGAGAGAGAGAGAGAGAGAGAGAGAGAGAGGAGTGGCGATTGGTCACCTCTCATCTGAACCTTGAATAGGAATCAAACTCACAACCTAGATATGTGCCCTGACCAGGAATCGAAACCAACACCTTTTGGTGTATGTGAAAATGACCTAAGCAATTACCACACCAATGAGGATTGTAGGAGGAGGTTTAAAATGGAACTTGTATATTCCTAAGTTTTCTAGGGTAGGGTACTATTATTTTTCTTTAAAAATAATTCATTATTAGGGGTTCTAGCATCTCTTTACCTCCCATGTGCATTTCTGTCTACTGAACAGTTTTGAACACTATACTTCTAATATAATTTTTGTATTAGGTTCTAGAGATGAACCTGCCAATTACTAACCCAATAACATTTCCTTTAATACTCCTTAATTAAATAATCCAGAATTTATTTAGAAATTCAATAAGCCAGTCTAAAAGATAGCATTTCTGAGCCCTTCTTGCATATTGTAGCAAATAACTACCTTCTGAGAGATGAGATCAAACCAGAAATGTGTGGGATTTTGGAGAAAGCCATGTCAAGGACCCTAGGTTGGGAAGTAAACTATCATACTTTTCTAATTTCTTCTCCTGGCTTCCTGAGTTACCTGTGAACATGAAGAAACCTTCAAGATGGAAGTCAGCACAGGGATGGTGAAACAGAAAAGTAGAAGGGGATTGATTTTCACTGAGCTGCTAAAACACCTTCCTTTTCAGGTTTCTCATTGTGAAAGAGAAACTACTTTTTAATATATTAACTAGAGACCCAGTGCACGGATTCATGCACCAGTGGGGTACCTCACTCTGGCCTGCAGAATCAAGCTGAAATTGGCTCTCCAACCTCACCTGTGGGGTTCCAGATTGTGAGAGGGTGCAGGCCAGGCTGAAGGACCTCACTGGTGTATGATCAGGGCTGGGAAGGGACTTGGGAGGTTGGCCAGCTGGAGAGGGACCCTGGGAGGGCTCCAGGATGTGTCCAACCCATTTCAGTCTCTATCAGCCAGTCCCCCGCAGCAAGCTAACCTACCAGTTGGAGTGTCTGCATCCTGGTGGTCAGTGCAGGTCACAGTTGAGCATACTTCGCATATCATTAATATATTACGCTTTGATTTGTTGAATGGACAACCAAACTACAGGATACTTAGCATATTAGGCTTTTATTACCCTATATAAGAGAGGGATACTTTAATTAGCCCATATATGCTAATTAGTCATGGCCAGATATGCTAATTAGTCACGACCAGATATGCTAATTACTCATGACTAGTATGCAAATTGACCATCACTCCAACACACAAGTTAGCCACCCCCATGTAGGCCGCAAGATGGCCTACAGGGGAGGGCAGTTGTAGGTGATCAGGCCAGCAGGGGAGGGCAGTTGGGGACAATCAGGCCTTAAAGGAAGGGCAGTTGGGGGGGGACTGGACTTGCAGGGGAGGGGAGTTGGTGGTGACCAAGCCTGCAGGGGAGGATAGTTAGGGGTGACCAGGCTGGCAGGGGAAGACAGTTAGGGGTGACCAGGCCAGAAGGGGAGGGAAGTTAGGGGCAATCGGGCCAGCAAGGGAGCAGTTAGGCCTTGATCAGGCTGGCAGGTGAGTGGTTAGGGGGTGATCAGGCTCATAGGCTGAAGAGGTTAGGAGCAATAGGGCAGGCAAGCAGAGAAGCATTTGGGAACCCTCAATCATGGATTGTGAGAGGGATGTCCCAGATTGGAGAGGGTGCAGGCTTGGCTCAGGTACATACACACACATACACACACATACGTGCACATACACACACCTGTGCACCAATTTTGTGCACAGGGCCTCTAGTATAGAATAATGCTAGTGTGGTATTGGGTACAACGTTAACAACAGCAAACAGTTTTCTTGTTCATTGTATCTGCACATTCTATATTTCCAAAATGACACATCTCTCATTAGAGAAACTTCACGCGGAAACCTCCTGAAGAATGCCTGCTAAGCAAAACAAGCCAGTCAGAAAAAGACAAAGTATTACATGATTTCACTTATACATGGAATCTAATGAACAAAGTAAACTGACAAACAAAATAAATCCAGAGGCATGGAAGCATGAAACATACTGATGAATTTTAGAGGGAAGAGAAGATGGGGGGAGGGGGAGAGTAGATTAACCAAAAAACTTATCTAATCTAACAAAACTGTAATATTGAAATTGATCATTTCTTTGGGATGCCTAATCCACGCCCACCAGCCAATCAGAGTGACTGTATGCAAATTAACCCAGCCAAGATGGTGGCCAGCAGTCACGGAGCTGCTAGAATAAACAGGCAGCTTCCGCTGCAGCAGGAGTAAAACAGTTTGCCGGCCAGCTGGGCTTCTCCCGGCTCCAGGCAACAACATATGTGCAACATTGTCTCAATTATAGATGCCTCGGAGCCCAAGCAAAAAGCAGTCCTGGCGGCTGACTACTGAGGCAACATTCTTTCAATTATAGAAGTCACGAGCTGAAGCAGACAGGAGGCTTCATTACCTGCCTAGGCCTCGACTTAAAGGAACAGTATATCAATTATAGAAGATAAATAAACCTCAGGAACCTGCTTGCAGCCAGCCTTGCTGGGACATTGGGTCAATGGGAGCTGTGGATAGCCTGAAAGCCTGAAAACAGCCCTCAGTCTGTCACTCAGGCTAGCCACACCCTAATGGGTTGAGGGATCCCACTGGGGGGCTTGGCCAGCCTGCAAACAGCCATCTGCCCCTCACCCAGGCTGGCCAGGTGACCCAGTAGGGACCCAAAACCTGAAGGGACTGTGGGCAGCCTGAAAGCCTAAAAACAGCCCTCAGGCCCTCACCCAGGCTGGCCACACCCTAATAGGTTGAGGGACCCCACTGGGGGGCTTTGCCAGCCTTCAAACAGCCATCAGCCCCTCCCACAGGCTGGCCAGGTATCCCAGTAGGGACCCAAAACCTGAAGGGGCTGTGGGCAGCCTGAAAATGGCCCTCAGCCTGTCACCCAGGCTGGCCACACCCCAATGGGGTGAGGGTCCACACTGGGGGGCTTGGCCAGCCTGCAAACAGCCATCAGCCTCTCACCCAGGCTGACCAGGCACGCCAGCAGGTGGACATCCTCAGAGGGGTCCCAGACTGCGAGAGGGCACAAGTCGGGCTGAGGGACCTCCCGAGTACACAAATTTTTGTGCACCGGGCCCCTACTATGCATATATGCATCACCCATGAACACAGGCAATAGTGTGATGAAGGCCTGGGGCAGGGAAAGTGGAGTGGGTGGAGGGAGTCAATGGGGGTGAAAGGGGGAATATTTATGATCCTTTCAACGATAAAGATAAATGTTTAAAAAAGAAAAGTCATTTGTATTTGAGTTTCCCAAATCCATCAAAATTCATTTCATATTTAGATGACTTCATAATCTGTGGATTTAGTTTAACATCTAATTCTTCACAGTAGGTGTTAGAGGGAGACAGTAACTAGACTTATCCCTTCCTGCTTGCACTCTCTTACTGACAGCACCATCCCAGAAATGACTGTTCCTTATCTGTGAAGTTGGTTCTTACCTCTAACATTTCATGGTTACTCCCAGAACCAGCCTCATGGACCCACTAAGGTAGACAAAATTCTTGGGCACATGTGTGTAGGGAGAGGGTGTGTATGCGATAGTCAACAATCTAGCATTCTGTAGTTTAATAAGCTCCCCAGGGGACTCAGATGTGCACCCAGGTTTGTATACTCAAGTGTCCTGCCTATACATTTACTTCATATTTTTCTCTCTATACTTCTGCTTAATAGTCTCTTTATTTTAATTCTACTCAGTGTTATAAAAATCCTACAACTCAGCCATCTCTCAGGAGTGTCTGCAATCCTGGTCGAATGTCATCGGATTACTTTTACTCTGTCTGGATAGATATTATTCTAAGATTTCCCTTTATGTCATCCTTCAGTCTTCAGATTTCCTTCTCTTATCTCCTGCGATGATTCCTTTACTTCCTGGGCCCTCATTTCATTGGAATACAAAATCAAATAACTTCCTGAAAAATAATACACAGCTTGTGATTTTTTGAAAACTTTAATCTTTGAAAATGTTTAATTATATTAGCAAATTTATGATTACTTAACCAACTACAAAATTCTAACTTAAAAATATCTTCCAGCAGAATTTTGCAACTGTTTGTGCTTTATTTCCTGTTTAAAAAGAATGCTGCTTTTGAAGGCCCAATGTTATTTTTATCCTCATATTTTGTATGCAGCCTTTCTCCACTCACATATTTTTGATAATTTTCTCTTTTTAGTTTTCTATGTTCTCTGTTTGTTTTCCCACAAATATCTGTTACTTTGATGTTAGATTTTTTTTATTGGATTTTTGAAGTTTTTGTTCATGTCTGTTATAATTAGACTGGGCGCCCAGTGCACAAAAATTTGCACACTTGGGGGGGTGTCCCTCAGCCTGGCCTGTGCCCTCTCGCAGTCTGGGACCCCTCGGGGGATGTCCACCTGCTGGTGTGCCTGGTCAGCCTGGGTGAGGGGTTGATGGATCTGTTTGCAGGCTGGCCAAGTCCTGTAGTGGAGACCCTCACCCCATGGGGGTTTGGCCAGCCTGGGTGAGGGGTTGAGGGCCATTTTCAGGCTGCCCATAGGCCCTTTAGGGTTCAGATCTCCCTTAATTTTCATTAATGCAGGCATTTTGATAAGAAATTAAATCTTTCCATTGTTAAAGTTTTATTCACTTTATTTTATTTTTTAAATATATTTTTATTGATTTTAGAGAAGAAGAGGGAGGGGGAGAGAGATAGAAACATCAATGATGAGAGAGAATCACTGACTGGCTGCCTCCTGCACACACCCCACCTGGGCATGTGCCCTGACCGAGAATTGAACCATGACTTCCTGGTTCACAGACTGAAACTCAACCACTGAGCCACAATGACCAGGCCACTTTATTTTTAAATAATATCTTGTTATGCAATGATGAACATTCTATTCTGAAAATGACAGAGTGGAGAATCCCAATAAGCTTTTATATTAAAGTTATGCTTTTACGTATTATCTTATCAAGATTAATGCCATTACTGTCCCATATGAAAGCACACCTAGATAATTACTATTAAGTCAGAGCCAATAACTTAAGTGTTGAGCATTGAACATGCACTTTCTCTTACAAACCTGGCATATGATTCAGAATGCCATTTATCTGATGGGAAAAGCAGCTCAAAATTTTGGCAGACACATTCTCTTCCATCTTTCTCTTGTTTGCCCAAATTATCTCTATTTGCCTTTCTTAACTTTCTTAACTTTCCTTTCAATGTATAACATGTTTATACTAAATTTTCATTATGTTTTTCTATTTTAGGTATCATCTTTGACAATCCTAATATATAGTCGAGAAGTGAGCTTATTTACCTGGTAGTTTACATATATTTTCCCTTTCCCATTCTACAAGTTTAGGTATTTCACAATTTTTGTTGTTTTTGTTAAATCAACATTTTAAATTATGAGAATGTAAATGATATTTTAATTAACTTAATGTATTACTATGTCACAAAATATACTACATCTAGCACCACCTCGTAACATAATCTAGGGTAGCTGGTGTCAATTTGGTTTTGCTTTTTGGGTTATTTGGCTGTTTAAGGGTTGGAAGAGGGAACCATTATTTTGTTATTATCTTTTGTGGAACTCAAAATGCAGTAGGATTAAAAGGCTTACTATTTACAACATATACCTTTCTACTTATCTGTCCACACTTAACATGATTTTGTTCACATATTAACATATACACTTCCTTATTTATGTTATATGTCTCCCTTTCAGGGTCTGCTTTTATTAATTAAAATAATCAAGATACTCTAGAACAACAATTTTCAATCAGTGTGCCCCAATAATTTTATAAAACATAACACCTGACTATTTAGTCAGAGGCACTAACCTCTTTTCTCTTAGATTGGCAAATTAAAAAAAATGACAACAGCCAACACAACAATAATCCTTTGGTGTGAATGTCATGTCTTGAGCTGCAAATATGTAGGTCATATAACAGAGTTGCATTTTATTGGTCATTTTGCATAATAACTTTGAATCTGGTTGTTTAATTCTTGGTATCAGAAATTCTTATATACAAGTATAGGCACCTGATTTTTAAAGAAGTTAACTTGGAGCAAAAAGAGTAGGCAATTACTATTATTATCTTTTTTTTTTTTTTTGTAAACCATTCAAAATTATAGCTGTTTTGTCAGATCAACAAAAAATATAATACATTTTTTGGTGTGCCACAGGATTTTAGTAATTAGTTTATGTGTGCCAGGAGATGAAAAATGTTGAAAACTTCTTCTGTACATAAAATTATGTACTGACCATAATGAGTGGCTATGTAGTGATGGTTGGATCTCCAAAGCGCTTACATATCCTATATCACAATCATGTTATAATAGTGATAATTCTGAGAAAGCTATTTACTTTCAAGAGGTAAGTGTCATGTGAATAGGCAACAAGCAAAGGAGAAAACAATTTTTGGATTATCCCTTTCACATACCAATTGCCTCCACAGGAATGTTGATAGAGCTATCTGTTGGAGATTTTAGGAATCACTTAAAGGAAAAATATTCTCTATCACTGACAAATGAGATTGTACATGATTGAGATGTGTTTTTGTTATATATTACTTGAATTCTCACTCTCATAGAAACTCAGTTTGCTGCATTTGTAGTCTCTGAAAAAAATCAAGACATTAAACACACACACACACACACACACACACACACACTTCTGCTTCCTGGCCTCATCTCTTTCTATGTACAATTCAAGTTTGTTTTTATTATTTTTTATTAGTTTGAATATATTTTTTAATTGATTTCAGAGAGGAAGAAAGAGGGAGAGAGATAGGAACATCAGTGATGAGAAAGAGTCTTTGATCAACTGCCTCCTGCATGCCCCATACTGGGGATTGAGCCCTCAATCAAGGCACATGTCCTGACCAGGAATCGAACTAAAACGTCCTGGTTCATTGGTTGATGCTCAACCACTGAGCCATGCTGGCTGGGCTGTTTTAGTTTTTAGGTATTTGGTTCCTTTATGCCGATTTACCTACTGTAACTTGTTTAATGGAATATTTTAGATATCCTTTGTATTTTTATCATGTTGCATGCAGTATGATTAGTTACTTAATGTGGATAAAGGAGTAAAATCAAGCATCTGCACTCAGATATTACTTTGTTTGGTACTCGGTTCATTCTAGTACCTGAGAAAATGGCTCCTATCAGAAAAACTTTTCCTGATCCCGATGAACTTACCTGAAATAGTTCCTTTCTCCTTCCAGTCTATACTAGTTTTATCTCTCCTTTTAGCAACATTGCACAGTATTTGATATATTATAGATTTATGCATATAGTATATGTATTGCTCACAAACACACCTAATTGTAAGGACAATTAGATTAGGGAATTTGTTTTACCCATAATTATATCTCCAACACTTAAAAGAATGTGTGACATTAAATAGACCACAATCAATGTTGGTGGAAATGAGTAAAAGAGAGGATGCATTTACCTCTCATTTTGCTTTAAAGTCTATTGAAATGCCAGCAAGATATAAACAAGAACAATCAATTCACAAGAAAAGACAACAGCAACAAAAAACCCCACTAATGACTTCCTGAAAAATAAATAGCATACGAGACAGAATTGATACATAACAATGGAGCAGAGAAAGCCACAATGAAAAAACAATACATAAACAAAGCAAATTATCATAGTATACATACAACTACAAAGGTCAGACCATTTATTTTTCTTATTTTTAAAAAATCCATACTATGAATTTAAAAAAATAGAAAAACTCCCTGAGGCAAATAACAAGGTAAGAATTAACTTCTTCAAAAATTGTGCAATTGGGGAAATTCTCTTTAACAAAATGGTCTCTGCATATGTCTCTGGGCTAGAGATGTAGAGTAGAAGGACTACTCTACTAGCAATATTAATTTCTGTCATAAATATGTTGGCACATAAGTAATCCGGAGAAAGAAAGAAGCAGCCTAGAGTTCTTAGAAAGTTGCTATCTACAAAAATTTAGAATGATTGTGTATGCTGTAGGAAGAAATGTTGAAAATAGGAGAAACAAGAAAACCTAGTATATAGAAAACACCAGACATGACAAAAATATGTATTCATTGATTGTAATATATGTAACAGGATTAAGTTTGTCTATTAAAAATTCTGCTGTTGCCCTAAATGGTTTGGCTCAGTGGATAGAGCGTCAGCCTGTGGACTGAAGGATCCCAGGTTCGATTCCGGTCAAGAGCATGTACCTTGGTTGCAGGCTCACCTCCTGTAGGAAGTGTGCTAGAGGCAGCTGGTCGATGTTTCTCTCTCATCAATGTTTATAACTCTCTATCCCTCTCCCTTCCTCTCTGTAAAAAATCAATAAAATACAAAAAATTCTGCTGTTAATTTTTTAGAAGTACACAAGAATGAAAATAAATGAATTAAAGATAAGTCAGAAGAAAACATATAACCTGAAGCAAAGGGTGGCAAAATAAAAGAAAGTATAATTGTATTACAACTGCAGAATGAGGAGCAGTTGCATTTCATATTTATACTGATAAAACCAAGTGGACATGAAGGAAATGTGCAGCCAAGAAAAGTGATTAAGAAATGTCCATCCTCTTTAAATTATTGCTATTATTTCATATTCAAACATACATAAAATTCTTGTTTTGGGGTTAAAAAACCTTTAGAGATATGTACTACTGCTTGTTTATTTTTTAAATAAAAGAAAACTGTTCATATATTGCATATGACATTTCCAAACCTAACATAATGTGACAGTGATTTCTGGTATCAAAAGTATTCAATTCAATACGTCAGAGGCACCTTGTTTGAAAATAAAATCATTCTAATTTGTAATGAAATGTAGTAGAAAAATGATTTTCTAGAGTAATAAAAATAGAACTTTTAAAAGTTATTTTTATTTGAAGTTACATTTGATGCACAATATTATATTAGTTTTAGGTGTACAATTCAGTGATTAGAGATTATATGACTTACAAAGTGATCACTCTGATAAATCTATTGCCCATTTGACATCAGGCATAGTTATTACAATACTAGAGGGCCAATGCACAAAATTCATGCAAGGGGCTCAGCTCTAGCAGCCCCTCGCAGCCCTGGCTTCATCTGAAAGGTAATCCAGAAGGACATCCAGAAGGTCATTTGGCTGGTTAATTAGCATATTAGATCTTTTTTGATATAAAATTATTGTCTATATTCATTAAGTTGTACTTTACATCCCTGTGACTATTTTGTAATTATCGATTCTTACATTCCCTTCATCTTTTTCTCCCAGTCTCCAACTACCTTCTCATCTGGCGATCAACAAACTGTCCTCTGTTTCTATCAGTCTGCTTCTGGTCTGCTTGTTCATTTATTTTGTTTCTTATGTTACACATATAAGTGAAATCATATGGCACTTGTCTTTCTCTGATTTATTTCACTCAGCACAATACTTTCTAGGTCTATCTATGTCATTGCAGATGGCAATATTTCTTTTTTTTTCATGGCTGAGTCATATTTCATTGTATTTCTTCTTTACACATTTCTTCTTCTTTACACATTTGTATATTGATAAGCACATAGGTTGCTTCCATATCTTGGCTACTGGAAGTAATACTGCAATTAACATGAATGCATATGCTTTTTCGATTTAGTGTTTTAAATACCTTAGGAGAAATACCCAGGAGTGAAATTGCTGGGTCCTTCTTTGTCTTTTGTTATATAGCCTTTGTTTTAAAGACTCTTTTATCTGGTATAATATTGCTACCTCAGTTTTATGTTTGATTGTTTGCATTTTCTTAAAATATCTTTTCCCCATCCCTTTGCTTTTCAATCTGAAACAAATCTCTTGTGGACAGCATAGGTAAAGGTCATTTTTTTAAAATCCATTCAGCCACTGTATTTTTTTATTGGAATATTTAATCCGTTTACATTTAAAGTAATTATTTATTTAATTTTGTTTTATTGCTTAAAGTATTACATAGAGTGTTAAATAAGTCTCCATTTTTTCCCTGACCTTCCCCACTCCTCCCTTATCCCCCAGTGTCTTGTGTCTATTGATTATGCTTACATGCATGCATACAAGTCCTTCAGTTGATCTCTTAACTCCCCCCATAACCCTCCCCAGCCTTCCAGCTGTAGTTTGACAGCTTGTTTAATGTTGTTCTGCCTCTGTATCTATTTATGTTCATCAGTTTATAATGTTCTTTATTATCCATAAATAAGTGAGATCATGTGGTATTTTTCTTTTATTGACTGGCTTATTTCACTTAGCATAATGCTCTTCAGTTCCATCCATGCTGATGCAATTGGTAAGAATGCCTTCTTTTTCACAGCAGCATAGTATTCCATTGTGTAGATGTACCACAGTTGTCTAATCCATTCATCTGCTGATGGGCACTTAGGCTGTTTCCAAATCTTAGCTATGGTAAATTGTGCTGCTATGAACATAGGGATGCATATGTCCTTTCTGATTGGTGTTTCTGGCTTCTTGGGATATATTCCCAGAAGTGGAATCACAGGGTCAAATGGGAGTTCCATTTTTAATTTTTTGAGGACACTCCATACTGTTCTCCAAAGTGGCTGCACCAGTCTGCATTCCCACCAGCAGTGCAGGAGAGTTCTTTTTTCTCTACATCCTCTCCAACAATTGTTGTTGTTGATTTGTTGATGATAGCCATTCTGATAGGTGTGAGATGGTACTTCATTGTTGTTTTGATTTGCATCTCTTGGATGATTAGTGACTTTGAGCATGTTTTTATATGTCTTTCGGCCTTCTGTATGTCTTCTTTTGAAAAGTGTCTATTTAGGTCCTTTGCCCATTTTTTGATTGGACTATTTATCTTCCTTTTGTTAAGTTGTATGAGTTCCCTGTAAATATTGGAGATTAAATCCTTATTGGTGATAACATTGGCAAATATGTTTTCCCATGCAGTGGGCTTTCTTGTTGTTTTGTTGATGGTTTCTTTTGCTGTGAAGAAGCTTTTTATTTTGATGTAGTCCCATTTGTTTATTTTCTTTTTAGGTTCCATTGACCTAAGAGCTGTATCAGTGAATAAATTGCTTTGCATACGTCTGAGATTTTGTTGCCTTTAAATTCCTCTAGTATTTTTATGGTTTCCCATCTTACATTTAAGTCCTTTATCCATTTTGAGTTTATTTTTTGTGTATGCTATAAGTTGGTGGTCTAGTTTAATTTTTTTGCATATATCTGTCTAATTTTCCCAACACCATTTATTGAAGAGACTGTCTTGACTCTATTATATGTTCTTGCCTTCTTTGTCAAATATTAATTGAGCATATTGGTTTGGGTCAATGTCCCGGTTCTCTATTCTATTCCATTGATCTATATGTGTTCTTGTGCCAGTACCAGGCAGTTTTGAGAACAGTGGTTTTGTAATATAGCTTGATATCTGGTATTGAGATCCCATCTACTTTGTTCTTTCTCAGGATCACTGCAGCTATTCAGGGTCTTTTTTTTATTTCAGATTAATTCTTGCAGAGTTCATTCTAGGTCTGTGGAATATGCTGTTGGTATTTTAATGGGAAGTGCATTGAATTTATACATTGCTTTGGTTAGTACGGACATTTCAATGACGATGATTCTACCAATCCACGAACATGGTATGTTCTTCCTTCTGTTTATGTCTTCCTCTATCTCTTTTTTCAACGTCCTATAGTTTTCTGAGTAGAGGTCTTTTATCTCTTTAGTTAAGTTTATTCCTAGTTATCTTAATTTTTTTGGTGTGATGGTAAATGGGATTGCTTTTTTAGTCTCTCTTTCTGTAAGTTCACTATTGGTGTATAGAAATGCCATAGATTTCTTAGCATTAATTTTGTACCCTGCTACATTGCTGAACTCGTTTATTAAGTCTCATAGTTTTTTAATGGAGTCTTTAGGGTTTTTTATGTATAATATCATGTCATCTGAAAATAAGGACAGTTTTTCTTGTTCTTTTCCAATTTGGATGCCTTTTATTTCTTCTTCTTGTCTAATCACGATGGCTAATACTTCCAGTACTATGTCGAACAAGAGTGGTGAGAGTGGGCATCCCTGTCTTGTTCCTGTTCTTAAGGGAAATGGTTTTAGTTTTTGCCCATTGAGTATGATGTTGGCTGTGGGTTTGTCATATGTGGCTTTTGATGAACAACTCTACAACAAGAAACTAGACAACGTGGAGGAAATGGACATATTCCTAGAAAAATACAATCTTCCAAAACTCAATCAAGAAGAATCTAAAAATCTCAATAGGCCAATAACTATGGAAGAAATTGAAGCAGTAATCAAAAAGCTTCCAGGAAATAAAAGTCCAGGACCAGATGGCTTCACAGAGGAGTTTTACCAAACATTCAAGGAAGAACTAAAACCTGTCCTCCTGAGATTATTCCAAAAAATTCAAGAGGATGGAACATTTCCAAGCTCATTCTATGAAGATAACATCACCCTAATACCAAAACCAGATAAAGACAATACAATGAAAGAGAAATACAGGCTAATATCCCTCATGAACATAGATGCCAAAATCCTTAACAAAATCCTAACAAATCGAATCCAGCAGTACATCAGAAAGATCATACGCCATGACCAAGTAGGATTTATCCCAGAGATGCAAAGATGGTACAATATCCACAAATCAATAAATGTAATACATTACATAAACAAATTGAGAGGGAAAAAAAAACCACATAGTCATATCAATTGATGCAGAAAAAGCATTTGACAAAATCCAACACCCATTTTTGATAAAAACTCTCAGTAAGATGGGAATAGAAGGTTCATACCTCAACATAATTAAAGTAATTATTGATAGTTGTATAGTTACTGACATTTTATTACTCATATATTTTTTTAAATATTTCTTCTTCTTAAAGGAGACCCTTTAGCATTTCTGGTAATAATGGTTTGGTAGTGATGAACTCCTTTAGCTTTTTCTTGTCATGGATGCTCTTTATCTGCCCTTTGATTCTTAATGATAGCTTTGCTGGGTAGAGCAATCTTGGTTGTAGGGCTTACTTTTTGTCACTTTGAATATTTTGTTGGTATACTTGAAGTTGTCCCAGAGACTCCTTATAGTATTCTCATTTTTTTTATTCCTTTTTTCTTTTTGCTGTACTGATTGGATGTTTTATACTTTACTTTTTTATCTTCCAAATCACTTATTTGATTCTCTGCTTTATCTACTTTACTGATCATTTTATATAATAAATTCTTCATTTTGTTATTGAATTCTTCATTTCTGACTGGTTCTTTTTTATATTTTCTATCTCCATTTTTGTTTCCTATCTTTTTGCTAAAGTTCTCACTAAGTTAATTTACACTTCCTCTAACTTCCTTGAGCATCCTTTAACCAGTGTTTCAAACTCTGAATCTGTTGTATCATTTTCTTCCATTTTATTCAGTCATTTTCCTGGAGTTTTATCCTATTCTTCCATGTGGAACATGCTTTTTGTCTCCTCATGTTGGCAGATCTCCCTGTGTTTGTTTCTATGTATTAGGTAGAGCTGCTAGTCCCCTGGTCATTATAGTGTGGCTTTACATAGTAGTTGTAGGGCCCAGTGGCACACCCTCCCTTAACACTCAAGTGGTCTCTCCAATTGTGTTCTCCACATGAGCTGTGATATCCTCTTGTAGTTTTCGTTGCTGTTGACATGTTAATCCCCAACCCAAAGGACTGTGAGGACTGGTCACACTACAGGAGTCAATCCCACAGACTGGGACCTGCATAATGGGACTCTGGTGCCTGATGAGTCCGCCCCTTTAGGGTGCCACTGGTGGAGCTATCTGAGTGGTGTTCCAGCATGGTCTGTGCTGACCTTGGGGCCTCATGTGAGTGCAGGCCAAGATCAGCTGCTGCCTATGTTTTGCCAGGAGCTACCTGGCATGAGGTACAGAGCAATCTGCAGATGGATGCTATTTATGCTACAAACTGAAGCCAGCTGCTCCTCATGCTAGGCTTGGGATCATTTAGCTAGAAGTACAAGGTATACTAAGAGGCTAGATGCTGTTTGTTTGGGGTTTGTGACCCTCTGGGAGATGATAAGAAACTCCACAGCATGAGCCAAGGCAGGCCCTTTGTATGAAAAACCCACTAGAATGGGCCTGGGTAGGCCTACAAGTTAGATGGGACACAGTACCAGGAATCATCCTGGTGAGATGAACAGTGCTAGCGAGGTTTATGGAGACTCAGATGTGGTTCCCACTAGCTGGTCCTGTGGGAAGAGAACTCAGCAAAGGAACAGTGGCCTCTGATAGCACCTCTAGAACTTGCCGGACAATTCAGTAGCTCCCCATATGTCTCTGGCATCTTTTTGATCTGCTGCCCCAGTATTGAATCTCAAAACAATTGACTGAATAAGCCCATGCATGGGCCCTTTAAGAGGAACACTTGGAACTCCAGCTGTTCTCCAACTCAGTCAGCCACAATCCTTGCTGATTTTTACAGTGAGAATTTATGGAAACTGCTTTTACTGGTATTGGAACCCTGGGCTAACAAGCCTGGTGTGGGCCTGGGACACCCATCCCAATTTTTAATTGCCACACATGGGTGTGGATCAAGGATGTTCCTTGTCTCTGCCCCTCCTACCAGTCTCAGTGTGACTTCTTCTTTATATCCTTAGATTTCAGGTGGTCATGAATTGTGGTTGTCCTGTAGTTTAGTTGTAATTTTGTTGTGGTTGCGGGAAAATGTCAGTACCACATTTACCTAAGCTGGCATCTTCAACAATAAACTCGTAAATGCAACCTTTCATCCTTGTTGGGAACTAAATGTTTTTAAAAAATACATATTTATTTGTTTTAATAACTTGATAGAAACCATATTTAGAATTTATAAAGTTTGTATTTTTTGTTCCATTGTCATTTCAAATCAGCCATTACCATTTAAACAAAAGCCCTGCCAATTATCATCTATTCCAATCTCTCTTTTAAGAAACTTTTGCAATTATTCAGACTTCTAAACCATCACATATGTTTCAAAAGCAAAATTTAATGGCTAGATAAATCATCATATTTAAAATAAATTAAAAAGAAATGGAAAACAATAAATGACATGTAAAGAAAAACAATGTACCTACTAACACTCTAAATTATTTTGAGAACTAAATAGATTTGGCAGTTTACAAGTGACTGTTCAATTTCAAATTGATCCTTCTATACCCTATTAAAAGAATCATAAAATATAAAGGAAACTCACCTCTGTACCTGAGGACAAAAAGAGGAAACAAAAGTTTTCTAAGCAACTCATCCAATTAAATGATTCATAAAGTATTTTATTTGGTTGGGCATTCATTAAATGACCTTCCCGTTGCTTCAGTAGAATCAGTGTGCAAGAATGTCACCTGAAAAAAAAGCAAATTAATTAAGAGCTTTTAATGAGCATAACAGCCTGTTCGTTTCTTTATGAAACGTTATGATCTCTTTAAATACAATGTTACAGCCAGAAACTCTGTTTCAAGCATTATAAAGACGCATCTAACTCTACTTTATTATCACTTGACATTTATTTCTGACATTAATGACTCAAACGTCGAGTTGCTGAGGAAAGACATCCAACTTAATGAAAAGTATGTGTTCAAACATCACCAAACCAGCACCAAGCACTTTACGTTGGTCCAGAGAAAACACTATTACAAGTTTAAACTGGCGATGAGGGCGATGGCAGCAAGATGGCAAAAGGGGAAGTCTCCGGCTAGTATGCCCTGTCGATAACAGTAGTTTGGCAGGGATCCACAGACAAAAGTGGCTTTGTGGGAGCTTTGGGTTCCAGGTAAGAGATTGTGAAACCGCAGTGGAGCCCAAGAGCAACGAGGCTGTTTTGAGAAGGCAGCCTCTGCTCAGGTAGTTGACCCACTGATCTTGGTCCTGGCTATAGACCCAGAAGTAGCTTCATAGCCCTGTGGACTCGGTACATCCCTGTTTAGCCTTGGTCCTGCCACCAGCACCGTGCACCAAAGAACCTGGGAGCAACCATGTCCACCTATGACTCATGTAACAAGCCCAGATTTGATCTCAGCCATGTACCCTATAGGAAGGAGTCTGTGACTCAGTTGCAGCCCCCCACAGCTATATTCTGGGAGACCCTGGAGCTGGAGGTGAAACTGTGCAACTTGCCCTCACCAGTTTGGCTCAGTGGATAGAGAGTCGGCTTGCAGACTCAAGCAACCCAGGTTCGATTCCGGTCAAGGGCTTGTACTTTGGTTGCGGGCACATCCCCAGTAGGGGGTTGTGCAGGAGGCAGCTGATCAATATTTCTCTCTCATCGATATTTCTAACTCTCTATCTCTCTCCCTTCCTCTCTGTAAAAAATCAATAAAATATATTTTAAAAAACCACTAAAAAAACCTGTGGAACTTGATCTGACGATACGGTCTGAAATGGCCCTGTAACTGCATCTCAGCCCCTCCCAGATGCAGTCTGATGGCACAGGGACCTGGCAGGAGACATTCATTCCTGCATCCTAGATCTTAAAACAGTCCTATGCTCAGCTCCAGCTTCTCCCAACTGCAGTCCACAAGCAGTCTTGTGGGTCCAGGGTCCTGTAGGGACTCAGGAGGAACAGTGCCCCTGGAATTGACCAGTCTGATAGCAGATCTAGAAAGGCCATGTGAATTGACTCTATCTCCTCTCAGCCAAAATCCAGTTCTGCTTTCCCAGAGACCCACCTTCTGGTTTTTCTCAACCGTCTATTCATGCAGCTGGAGATAAGCCTGCCAAAACAGTCTGACTGCATATTTTGAAAAAGCTCTATCAGTTAGCTCTGTAAGGGAGCAGTTCTACCTAGCCAAGACCTGCTTAGAGACACAACCATCTGTGTCCCCAAAGACCAGTCTGCAAACCTCAATCCTGGCTGAGGACGCTGAAGCAGCCTTGGGACTTGGTTTCAGCCCTTCTCAGCCATAGGTCTCGTGCTGAGTTTCAGGGAAAACATTGAGCGACCACGCAGGAGCCTTCCTAGGGATCTGAGGGAAATCCATACCCACATTCACACCTGGTAACAGACCCACTGTCTGCAGACCTAACTGTGGAAATTGAATACTTATCCAAGCACCCACCACTCCCTAATGGAAAAGCTCCTGAAGGCATTCCTATCCACCTAGGGACCAGACAGGATGCACACCGACCCAAGTTGCTGGTGACAGGCCTGCCAATTGTGAACCTCACTGCAGAACCAGCAACAGCCTCGTGACCCGGCTCCCAGCTCAGCATGAATATAATTCTAGAGGTGATCCCATTATCCCAGGGAAATGACAGAGTATCTTTCCTTGCCAAAATTATCTGTAAAGATTGGAAGAAATGTTTGCTCCTTCAAATGCAAAATTACATAACAATACTATCAATAAAAAAATAGCAAATATGATGGCACCACAGGAAACTAATAAATTTCCAGCAACCAACAACAAAGAAATGGAGATGTAAATTTTACCTAGCAAAGTTACTGAACCGTGTGGTTCAGGATGCCGACTTCTTCTGTGGGTTCTTGCCCTACGAAGTTTGAAAAATAAAACTTGTAGGTAAAAAGGCTTCTTTAAGAATAAATGTAGAAGTTTATTTACATTTATAGATACAAACTCCATCTGAGCAGAGATATCTCCAAAGGAAGGGGCCCCCAAATGGGGAAAGCCGGCTCTCTCTCTCTGATGGGAAAATCAATCTAAAAGTTGTATCTCGTGTCCCTTCGTCTCTGGTTCATATATTCTGCAGTTCTTTGTCTAACCTGACCCTTTCTAATTGGACCCTTTCTTGATTTGGGACCTCCATGTTTTCCTCATAGGTCATTCTGCTCCATGGTATTAGTTTCAAAGCTCAAAGCCCATGTGGTGCCCCCCTCTTACTTTCCCCTTATCTTGCAACATTCCCTTATCCTCTGTACAAGTAAGATAAGCATTTTGGTGTCTTCAAGCCTCCATCTATGCATTCCTCTCCCATGGACCCTCTTTATCACTAAGACTCTCTAAACTTGCCTGTTTTGTCCCTAGAATTCATTTCAATACAAAATAATCATCCTACAGAAACTCAAGAAATTGTAAAGGAAACAGAGATAAATAGCCAAAGAAAAAACAGGAAAACATTGTATAATAAAAATGAGAAATTTAATGAATATAACCCATGAAAAAACACACTAAACATATCCTGGAGCAGAAGAACACAATGGCAGAACAACAACAACAATACCAATGACAACAAAAACAACTCAGTAGAGATCTTCAACAGCAGACACAATCAGACAAAACAAAGAAACAATAACCTTAAAGAGAGATCATTTATAAGATGAACAAAGAAGTGAAAAGGCCTACGTGAATTAAGGGACCAGAATGCAAGTGAACATTCACTTCAAGGGAGTCCCAGAAGGACAAGAGAGATAGAAAGGGAAAGACAGTTTATTTAAAGATAATAGCTTAAAACTCATCAAACCTTAAGAGAAATATGGAGATCCAGGTACAGAAAGCCCAAAAGACCCCACCATCTGGGCTGTAGAATTGTTTTAATTAAATAATTCCTCAAAAGGCTGAAAGAGTGTGAAAAAAATTTCCATCTTTACAAAAAATAATCTCTCTGGGTGATATAATTTAACTTTCCGGAAAAATCATAAGCTATTTTCTGTACAAAATGCATTTTCCAAGAGAAAATAAAAGAGGTAGAATTGCATAACTAATACTTTTTTTAAATATATGTGTGAAGACTGATCACAGAATTGATAGAAAGCACTGTGCTTTCTGTTTGGAAAGAAAACATGTTTTAAATTTTTTTAAATCTCTTTATCCAGTGGTATTATTTTACATTCTATAATTCACAGGCACACAATCTGTAAGAAAAGTTAGTGATGGATGCATACTGAGTATTTTGCTTTACAGTCAGATTAAATTTCTGTTATGCAAAATACAAAATAGTTTCTGGCATAAGAGTAGTAAATAGATGAGGTTAATGTGTTTGATGGATGTTTTTTATTCTTTATCTGTGGAACTCCATTATACTGGGGGGGGGGGATTTCTATTGAAATGAAGACCACCTTGTGAACTATTATGTTGATTTTAATAGATGATTGAAGTTAGTGCTGCTAGACTATCAGTTATATGTAAAGTAGAAAGTGCTACCATCCAAATAAAAATACAATCAAATGCCTACCAAAAAATAGTTATTTACAGAGAACACTTGGTTATCACTTCTCTATCTTGTAATTTTAGTGTTGACCAAAATCTCAGATATTTTTTTCAAAATATGTTTTTATTGATTTTAGAGAGAGAAAGGTAGGGAGAGGGAGAGAGAAAGAGAGAGATTATGTGAAAAAAGAATGATCAACTGCTTCCTGCATGCACTCCAATGAGGGATCAAGCCCAAAACCTAGGCATATGCCCTGACCAGGAATCAAACAGGAGACCCTTCAGTGCTAGGAATAATACTCAACCAACTGAGCCACACTGACCAGAACTCAGATAATTTTTATATGAACAAATTGCCTCTCATGTTTTGAGCAAAAAAAAAAAAAAAGAGGCAATGCATAAATATTTTAAATTCACATGGATGCACAAGCAATTTTCAGAGAAGAGGCACTCACACTTTTAAAGTGGGGTGAAAGACATGGAAACAGTGATATCACAATAGCCATTCATTATCTGATAGTTCTTCTGAAGATCATTTTCATTATGTCAAGTGGATATCTTACAGGGCATGTTTCAAAAATACATTCAGTGTCTTCAATATGCTGAAATTATTACTTTAGCCCAAATATCACGATTTTAATATTGAAGATTTCTGATTACTGCAAATTATCCTGAAAGCTATTTGCTAGCTGAATTTCTACTTATCTTGACCCATGAAGATATCTTTTCTGCCTGAGAAAGATAC
>PVJC01023271.1:0-27212 GCA_004026665.1 Murina feae | reverse complement strand
GGGGCTTGGCTGACAGCTCAGCCCAGGCATAGGCGGCCTCGGGTCCCAAGGAGAGGCAGACCGTGTTCCCGGGACTCCCTCCTCCATCCTCAGCCCATGGCACCTGCGGAGGAGGCAGTAACGGGGACTTCTCGCCCAGCAGCTCCCGAATCGAAAATCAGGGCCTTAGAAGAGCAAATATAGCCTCACTCCACCACTCCCACCACCACCCACCCAATCGCCCGAGGGAGGTAACCACAGAAACAGCCAGAAATGCGGAGCTGGGCCTTGGTGTTAGGCAGACAAACTGGCTTCGTAGCGTCTCCCGGGGAGAACGCAAAGCCTCCTCCACAAAATCAGGGCTCGAGGCTCCTGCTCCAGGAGGCTGCCCCCCAAACAGTGGAGGGCGGCTCCCAGGGGGGTTGACCGGGCCTGGCAGGCACCGAGGTCCGAGCCCAGAACCCTGTCTCTTCGCTTCGGGCAGAGGGCAAAGCCGCACCCACAGTGGTGATGCCATGTGGAGGCAGCTCTGGCTGCGTTCTCCGCAGACCCGTGGCCAAAGTCATGCAGTGGGCTTCCTGTGGCACAGCCAGGCAGAGGGTGGGGTTCCCGGTGAGGGGCCCTGGGTCAGATGCCCAGACCACGCGCCCAGCAGCCAGGCGGTGGCAGATCCTGGGTCAGCAGGGTAGTTCAGGTTCAGCAGGTTGGCGGGTGTGGGGAAGACGCCTCCCCCAGGTGCTCAGGAACCCCCGCATCTCCCAGCTAGAGATCCACTACCCGCCTTCAGGGCCCCCGAACCTCCAGCCAGGGCTCAGGGTTCAGTAGGAGCCAGGCCTGGAGGGGGCGCACATCGCTTCTGCCCAGATCCACTGACGGGAGTTAGTCACGGGGGTCCGTGGATGCGAGGGTCCTGGGAATCACCAGGTGGAAGCAGCCTCTTCGGTGACCACATCGCCATGTCTCCTCCACAGAAACGGGGCCCCTTCTTCGCAGGGCAGCAGGTGTCCACACGAAGCTTGATGATGATGATCACCTGCTAACTGTGACCACCTGCAGACTCAGCTCCTGGGAAGAGGGTCGGGAAAGGCTCACAGAGCAGGTAGCCGTCTTGCTGGGCCTTAAAAGCAAGGAGGAGGGGAAGGCATGATAGATAAAGGCGAGGGGCAGGGCGGATGGTGGGAAAGCTCAGGGAGAGAGCGCAGACGCAGGCTGAGCCTGTTCCTGGACCCCACGTCGCCCACGGACCTGCGCGCCTGGCCTGGCTTGCCCCCTCTCCCCGGCAATCTGGAAGCTACCTACCCTCGAGGCTCAGCTGAGCTCTCAGCTAGCCCCCCGGCCTCCCCGCTCGTGTGCTTCTCCCTTCTCTGAACGTCCGAAGAAGGCAGGTGTCTCCCATGTCTCAGGTTGTGAGATGCAACCTGCTCTCTCCCTTTCGTACCTACGGCACCTTGAGGACCGGGACCCTAAACCCTTAGGAAGCTTGGTGGAGGGAGGGCGGAGAGCAGTTACTAAGTACTTGGGCATTTAACCAGCTAGGGCCCGCAGGAAGCAAAGTCGGGGTAAGGTATTGGATTCCTTTCCGGGGGCTGTCGTCACAAAGCCCCGCAGGCTGAGTGGCTTCAACAGCAGTCCTGGAGGCTGGAAGTCCGAGGCGAAGGTGTCGGCAGGGTTGGTTCCTTCCGAGGGCTGGAAGGAAGAGTCTGGGCCGGGCCTCCCCCCGGCTTCTGTCACCGGGGGTGCTGCTAGGCTTGTACATGACTGTCTCCATCCACGGCCTTCGCATGGCCTTCCCTCTGTGGGTGTCTGTCTCTGAGCTCACATTCCCCCTTCCTGTAAGGACACCAGTGGCATGGATTCGAGCCCACGCCTCCCTCAACGCTCTCTTCCTAACGCGATATCTGTAAGCACCCTGTTTCCAAATAAGGTCACCTTCATCGGTACCAGAGGTTAGGCCTTCACCATCTTGACGGGGGAACCGCTCGGCACGTGACGAGTGCCGTACCGTACCCCCAGCCTTCCACGCAGCGGCTGCAGGAACAGCCGATTGTTCTTAGTCATAATAACACCTGCCTTCAGTTTCTGGGGCACTTTGACCTAGGCCACTTCCTCTGTGCCCAAGAGTATCCCCACACCTACGCTCGGAGAAATGAGGTGTGCAGGTCACGCATCAGGATCGGTGACAACAGGTCTCAAAGCCAGACTCGGTGCCGCTGGGCGGGGCCCACCCACGAAGGCTTGGGAATAGGCAGTATTTTTTTTTTTTTTAAATTATGTGTAGCCCAGCTACATGAACTCGAGTATGTGTCCTGCTGGGGGCGGGGGGGCGCGTTCCAGTCGGCATCCTCCAGCTCCCAAAGCTTTGAGGAAGTGGGGGCCGGCTTGCTTGCAGGTCCGCTTCTGATTCTGTCACTGTTTCATCTGTCATTACAGCGGGGACAAAGGGTGGCTTCTGGGAATGGAGGAGGCGATTTTCCTTAGGGTAGAGGCGGCACCTCTGGCTGCCCGCCCTTCCCCTGACCCCAGAGGCTCAAAGCAAAGGACCAGCCACAGAACACGCTGGAAGGAATCACAGGATCCCGCCTGGCGTCAGGTGGGGACGTCGGGGCACTAGGCCACCCTGCTTATACCTGAGGACCACCCGTGTTCATGGCCCACGTGTCACCCAGGAAGTGCAATTCAGGGGCACACTCAGATGGGTCCCCTTCCTCCTTCATCCTGGGGAGCTCCAGGGCCTCAAGAAAAACTAATGTCCCTTCTCCTAGAGCAGTGGTTCTCAACCTTCCTAATGCCACGACCCTTTAATACAGTTCCTCGTGTTGTGGTGACCCCCAGATAAAATTATTTTCATTGCTACTTCATAACTGTAATGTTGTTACTGTTATGAATCGTAATGTAAATATCTGGTGTGCAGGATGCATTTAGGCAACCCCTGTGAAAGGGTCGTTTGGCCAAAGGGGTCGTGACCCACAGGTTGAGAACCGCTGTCCTAGAGCAACTGCTGTGGGCAGAATTGTATTCCCCACAAATTCATTCATTGTAGCCCTCACCCCCAGAGGGCCTGTTGGGGCTTCTAGGAGGCCATCAACAGTAAATGATTTCACAAGGGTGGGGCCCTAGTCCCATAGGATTGGTGGCCTTACAAGAGGTGGGGGCTCATCTGTCCTGGGGCAGCTCCAGCCCAACGGAGTGCAGTGGCAGAGGAGGGGGGCCTCCCTGGGCCCTGCAGTGGTCGGCGGCGGGCCTGGTGTGGGGGACAGGACCCGTGGGGCTGCTGGAGTCCCAGGAGCAGAGGGCCGTGGTCCCTGCAGCGCCTTCCTGCGGCTGCGCCCCTGAAGCTGAGGGCAGGAGCTGAGGGCAGGAGCTGGGCTCATTCCCGCCATGTTAGGGCTCAGACAACAGATGTCTGAGTGGCGTGAGCCAGGAACAAGCACACAGCCGAGCGGACAGGGAAACTGGGATTTTCCCTCCTCATTTTCTTTGCTGCACAACAAGGAAGCAACCATCCCAGTGGGAGGCACCTCCCAGGAGCAAGTGCAGCCCCCAGGCCGAGCGGGTATGAGGAGGCACCCAGCCCAGCCCCCTAGGCCAGGGGTGATCCCGCCAGAGAGGTGCACATTGGACGGGGTGGGGTTGAGGAGCTACTGGGAGGGGCTGTGAGTGGACTGTGAGGAGGACCGCTCGGGGGCAAAACTGGGGCTCCAGCAGCCAGCCCCGGAGCCAACCGTGCTGAACACCCCCTCCCCGCAGGCCAGACAGCGGGATGCCTCCCTGAGACGTCCAGATGCCAGCAGCCAAAGGGGCCTGTTGGGCGGGTGGGGGACTGGCCCGGGACAAGTTTCTGGGCTGGGCAGTGCTTGCTGACACCTCATAGTAAGTGGGCCAGTGAGCAGGGGTATGGAGAGGGGGACGTGGTGGCCCTCGGAGGGCAGGACCCCAGCAGTGACACCCCACCTTCCCTGTCTTTCCTAGCTCCCACGCCAGACCCAGCTCTGGGCCCCAAGGGCTCAGAGAGGAGAGGCCACAAGCCCTCCCTGTGCCTGGATGGCCTCCCTCCGCCCTGCTCCTCGTCCCCAGGAGGCTGCTGGGACCTGCCCGCATTCGCTGTGCTGGGATGCAGACCCATGGGCTGCCGGGCCCGCTTCCCCCCCGGGGTTTTGCAGGAAGCAGGGGCCATTCGCTCATCACTCCTGTGTCGGGCACAGACCTGCTGCGTCAGTCGGCTCAGCCTGTGCCCCAGAAAAAGTCCTCCGGGCTCCATGCACCCTGTACCCCAAGTACCGCGGGTCCCTTGCATCGAGCAGTTCTGCAGTGAGGTGCCCTGCAGTCAGCTCAGTTCTGGCAAAGCTGCCTGCCTTTCCCGCTTCACCTCGGGAGCCATGTGGTGCCATTACCCGTCGCCTCTCAGCCTCACAGACCAGTCCTGACGGGTTCCGTGTGGGAGAAGACCACACCCAGGGGCAGTGTGGGCCGCAGTCACCTAGCCACCATGAGGCTGGCTGTCGCCACAAGCCTAACTCAACAGCAATGGCTTTTTTATATTTTTTAAAAATATTTTTTTATTGATGTCAGAGAGGAAGGGAGAGGGAGAGAGAGATAGAAGCATCCATGAAGAGAGAGAATCATGGATCGGCTGCCTCCTGCACGCCCCCCACCGGGATCAATCCTGTAACCCAGGCAGGTGCCCTGATCGGGAATCGGACCCTGACCTCCTGGTCCATAGGTGGACACTCAGGCACTGAGCCACGCCAGCCGGCCACGGCGGTATTTTCAAAGCGGCCACCTTTCCTGAGTCTCCTTCAGGGCATTTCGTTTAGCGCTCACAGGAAACCTCTCTCTGAATTCGCACTTCATCGTTTCCCGGGTGTTTCATTACACACGGTCATGGCAAGAACCAGCACAATGCTCCTAAACGGATCGGGGACCACCCTGCTGCCAGGCGGCAGGGCACTGCCACACGCACCAGCCTGAGGGCGACGCTGGGCCAGTCGGAGGCACCTGTGGATGCTGTCGGGGGCTGCAGGCACCGGGTAAGCGGACCCTCAGGTCACCAGGTGCCCCTGGAGCCCCCGAGAGGGTTGAAGGGTCTACGGGCCCCGGTCACACCTTCATGTCTTCAGTGAAGCTTGGAGCTTAGGAAGTCTGTGTGCTCGGGCTCAGGAGAGCTTAGCTCACTCTAATTGGGTTCTTGGCCCTGGAGAGGCGGGCAGCCCGGGGGTGCAGATGAGTCCTCCCCGACGGGGACCATCATGTGGGGGCTGCACCGCAAAGCACCTCCGAGCGGGGGGTGGGGGGGTTAAACATCAGGCGTTTGTCCTCACCCAGAGGCCCGGGATCAGGGTGTCGGCGGGGTGCTGTGCCCTGACACTCTGTCTCCCAATCTCCTCTTTTTTAAAAAATATTTTTGTTGATTTTAGAGAGGAAGGGACAGAGAGAGAGAGAGAGAGAAACATCAGTGATGAGAGCGAATCATTGATTGGCTGCCTCCTGCATGCCCTCTACTGGGGATGGAGCCCACAACCAGGCCTGTGCCCTTGACCAGAACTGAGCCCAGGACACTTTAGCCCACAGGCTGTGGACGCTCTATCCACTGAGCCACACTGCCTAGGGCACTCCTTATGAGGACACCAGTCCTGCTGGGTCAGTGCCTGTTCACATGACCTCAGTTTCTCCTCATCACCTCTGTATGGCCGTCTCCAAGTACAGCCGTGGTCTGAGGGCCAGGGATTAGGTCTTCCTGTCTGGGTTTGGAGGGGACAGCATTCAAGCTGAGCAGGAGGGACGGACGCCTTCTCCAAACGGGAGACCCGGTGGGCCCTGCCCCAAGGGTGCTGGCGGGTGAGTAGGGGTGCTCCTGGCAGACAGGGCGGCTGGGAGCTGTGCTCTGTGAGCAGCAGGAGGAGAAGCGAGGACCACAGCCACTCAGTGTGTGGAACTCGGGGGTCAACCAGGATTCCTCCTCCTTTCAGAATGGGCCCCTGGGTCCCCTCCCCCCAGCTTTACCCCCTGCCCGCATCCCACAGCCCTCGTACCCCCCTCTCGGAAAGGAGGACTTGGCAGGTCGGGCCCTCAGACCTCAACGCGCCACCAAGGCACACACCCACGTCGGCACTGCTCAGTGGGAGGGGTGCCTGGGGTGTACTGTGGCCTTGAGCGAGGAAAGTTCACTCAGCTGGAAAGAGTAAAAGGAAGTTGGAAAAAGCATTTAACCCAGCCCCAACCACAGGGGCGATAAGGCGTGGGCGAGGCCACTGGGCCTTTTGGAAAATATGAATCGACCCATAGCGGGGGGGGGGGGGGGGGGGGGGGGGGGGGCGGGGAGCAGGGAGGTGTGTGCGAAGGGGGAGGGGGTCTGGCCCCGGGTGATGGTGTCCGTGCCCCTAACAAAACCTTCCCCAGGAGGACAGCTGTCTCCTCCCGCTAGCTTTGCTGAGGGGCCTGACTCCAATTCCTGGGAGAAGGCAGGTGGCAAAGCGAGGCTCGACACGGAAGCACTCGCAGGAAGCAGAGGGCGTGTCCACACATGCACACACACATGCACACACACATCCCACAGCCGGAGAAGCAGCCTCGCAAGCCCCAGATAGGGGTGCATTGGCACCAGAGGGGCTGGGTGGCATGACCCGTCTGCCAGGTGGAGCCAGGCAGCCCTAATGGGCTCAGTCCCTGGGCACTTTCCTCCTGGAGAAGCACCCAGAAGCCTGGGCGATATGATGCCCTGATGGGAGGCCCCCCAAGCCCGGAGCAGAGCCTGACCCTCTGTTTCACCGCGGACAGACTAAGGCCTGGAGAGAGCATGTGCCCCAGGTCCCTCGGACGATCGGCCCCAAGCTCCTTCCACACTGTCTGCAGGCCTGTCCTCGCCCCTGTGCTGTGTGCCCAGGCCTGGGGTCCGAGGACCCTGGGTGCACAGGGGCACCTGCAGCAGGTGCTGGCAGGAGGGGGTCCTCCTTGCTGCCAGGTTGCTGATAACCCGGACAGAGGAAGGCCACCGTGAAAGGCACAGCGTCCTTAGCGGCACAGAGCTCTTAGCTTCCAAGCCGCTCCCTCCGCCCCACATCAGCCTCGCCTGGATCCTGTGGGATCCGCAGTAGAATCAGCGCCCCCGGGTAGGAGGAGAGGACCAGGTCCAGAGAAACGAAGCGATTTGCCCAGAGCTGCAAGGGCCTGGCGCGGCAGAGCCCTCCGAGGTCAAAGCTGCCCTCAGCGCCCCACGTCGCACCTCCCGCTTCCATGCCGTGGCCGGGGCTGGGCCTCGGCCAGCATCCTCAGACCCTTCAGTCTCAGAACCCCTTTACAGGCTTAAAATTTTTGAGAATCCCACAGAGGCTCTGCGTATGAGGGGCTATTTATCAAAAGTCACCGTATTAGAAATTAAAACTTCAGCAATATTGTTATCAATCACTAAAACATAGGAAGTCCAGCACACATTACCATAATAACATTTTTAATGGGAAAAACACACCCTATATTTTCTAAAAACAATACGTAGTGGCCCTAACCGGCCTGGCTCAGTGGATAGAGCGTCGGCCTGCGGACTGAAAGGTCCCAGGTTCGATTCCGGTCAAGGGCATGTACCTTGGTTGCAGGCACATCCCCAGTAGGAGCTGTGCAGGAGGCGGCTGATCGATGTTTCTCTCTCATCGATGTTTCTAACTCTCTATCTCTCTCCCTTCCTCTCTGTAAAAAAATCAATAAAATATATTTTTTAAAAATAGGTAGTGAGAATTTGGCATTCTTTTACATTTTCCTAAGTATCGTTAATGGCTGGCTTGATGGAAGATTTTTCATTTAATAATAATGAATCGATTATTAGTAATGGATTATGACTATGACGGGCTTCTGCACTGAATCTATCACAACAGTGCCCATGCTTGGAAAACACCGCCGTACATTCACGAGAGAAAGAAATCATAGAAGCAAGTAGCGTCTTCGTCCATCCTCGTGTGCTTCGCAATTGCAACTGGTGGCTCTCCCTGCTCCTCTGCTGTTTTGCAGGTAATTATAAGCGGTCTTTCCGGGGTGGCCCCACACATTCAGGGGCACTGTATTGCATGGTCACTATCAGAAGACTCTGCCCTCCACACAAGGACCAGCACACATTAGCTGAACCAAAAACAGAACCAAGGCGGTGGGGGGGGGGGGGGGGGGGGAGGGGAATAGGGGGGCCACAGGCACTGGGCTGGGTGGAGGTGGACCCCGAGGAAGCCAGCCTGCAGCCCCACCCGGCTCACCACCTGGCAGCCCCCGCCCCACGCCTCCCATGGGCTCCAGGCTGCCTGCACAGGGACAAGCTGCTGCACGATGGGTCTCTGGGTCAGCCTCCCACCTGGCTGTGGCCGCCTAGAGGGACAAAGAGGGTCTTTTCCATTCTGACAGCCCCGCCCGCAAGCAGGACGTGGCACCCAGCTGACGGTCAGAGGTAGGAGAAAGGAGGCTTTGACGGGGAGGAAACCTTAGTTCCCGAGCCCCTTTGCCAGAGCAGCTGGGGGGCAGCGTGGGAGAGGGGCGCGCAGGGCAGCTGGCGGGCGGCAGCGCCAGGGAGAAACTCTACACAGAGCGAGTCTGTTGGCAGCTCATCGAGGCACCTGAAGATCAGCTGTGCGGTGCCAGCGGGCAGGGCGCCTCGCTCCACAAGAGGTGCTGTCCGAGGTCCTCCGGGGAAGCCAACCGGAGTGTGTGGCCCCTGGGAAGTGCGGTGATGCCCTCTGCCCCCAATGCCCTCCACCCACAATGCCCTCCGCCTGGCGATGCCCTCAGGTCGCGCTGACCTAGCCTCTCCAGCCTGGACGCAGCCCTCGGCCTCTCCCAGCGTCTGGGAGTCTTTCTCATGTACGCACACACCCCTGGGCCCCCAGCCCGGTGCCCATCACGGCCCTGGCACCTCACGAGGGTTTGGCATTTGCGCCTTTAAATGCATCAGGAAACGTGCAGCTAGAGGAGCTGCGAGGTGACCGAGCTGCCACGTGCAGGATAATCTGTCCTGAGAACCGGGCCCGGCGGCCTCGGCGGGTGTTTCTCTCTCGGGTTTTCTTCCGGTGGAGCCCACGGGTACTTGCAGCCGAGGCGGCTGGGATGTTCGAGATTCTCGGCAAATCTGGACGGGCTGGGCGCAGCCACTGTGCCCTCTGAGTCCAGGGCACGTGGGAAGCAGGAGAGAGTCCAGCACACGAGGAGCAGCAGAGACGCGCGGCGCAGGCGCAGCCAAGGCGGGTCCTGTTTGCTCTAGATTTCTCCCAGAGGCAACTACAGGCTATGGCCTTCACAAGGCTCTCTTCATCCTAGCTGGTATGGCTCAGTGGATAGAGGTCAGCCTTCGGACCGGGTCCTGGGTTCAATTCCAGCCAAGGGCACATGCCTGGGTGGCCAGCTGGCACAGCTGGCCCCACTCGCTCGGCTCCAGCCTCTGCTCCGTGACGGCCCCCCTCACGGCCTCCTCAGGGCCTTTGCACGTGCTGCTCCTCCTGCCCGCAGTGCCTCCCGCAGGCGTGCGCACCTGCCCGTCTGCTCAGAGGAGACGCCCGTTTGCCCAGCAGAGTCAGCAACACCACCCCTCCCCCGACACCCCGCCTCACTTTCCCCTTAGCCCTTGAACTAGCTGACATGTTATATTGTTATTCATCTATCACTTTCCTTTTTTAAATGTTTTTATTGATTTTTGGAGAGAGAGAGAGGAAATGAGAGGGAGAGAGAGGGGGAAACATCATTGATGAGAGAGAATCACTGGTCAGCTGCCTTCTGCATATCCCCCAGTGGGGATGTACCCAGACCAGGAATCGAACCCGGGACCCCCTGGTCCTGGGTTGACACTCAGCCGCTGAGCCACACCAGCAGGGCTGTCCATTTACTTCTTGCCCCTCCCTCAATGCCCGGATCAATACTAACAAAGAAAGTGATGACCGGGTTTATTAAGCACCTGCTGTGTGCCGGGCACAGCAACAGACTTGGTAGCCATGAGGGACTAAGGAGACAGCACCCTTCCCCACCCAGTGCCCACTCCCGGAGGGCAGAATGGAGGAGGGGCACATGTTTCCCTGCTCCGTCACCGAGACCCGTGGCCTCAGACACGTCCCGGCCCCCAGGGCCAGTTCTCCTGGCTGTGGGAGGAGGCGTGTGGAGCAGCAGGGCCTCGGCCTGGAGGAGGACAGCCACAGGAGAGCGGCCCCGGCCTCGCGTAGCCCTCGATTCGTTGCTCCCATTAATTCCTACACGTATTTTTAACATCCTTCGATGCCCTCAATCGTTTTCTCATTTTCATCTTCGTTCCCATCGCGCCCTGGGACCAGGGACCTAATTTTAGTGAAGGTCAGTGCAGCGCTTGGGGCCACCCCCCTTCTCGACACAGACACGCCCGCTTGGTGGGGGCCCGGCTCCGGGCGGGGCCCCAGCGGGGCCTGTACCTGGCGAGGACGCGCTCAGCCACTCCCGGGGAGTCCGGGCTGGCGGACGATGCCTGGAAAGGCCCGAAGCTGCAAGAGGCCCGACTGACCCGTCGCTGCCCCTGCCTCCTGGCCGTCTCGGGGGGAGCCAGGCGCAGAGGGGCTTGCATAGCAGGCCAGGACTCAGCTACAATCTACCTGCGACCCGAGAGTCGGGTCCGAGAAGAACAGAAGTGGGGCACGCCCTGTGAGCGCACCCCAGCATCCACAGCAAACCCAACACCCCCATTTCATCCCTGGGAAACACAGCCCCCACCTTCACTCTGCAGGCCGCGACTGGCTCGGGTCCGGGCGTGGCCCGGCTCCATCGGCACAGCCTGGGCCATCCCTCGCTGCTAAGGCTGTGTGTCACTTTGAGAATTTCCTGGAAACACAAGGTGGAGTCCCCAGTGCCTTTGGTTGACCTGCTTCCCCCGCCGCTGTGTCCAAAGGAGAGGCCACCTGAGTGGATGCAAAACACACGGGGGGGTGTTAGGGGCGGGCCCGTGGGGAAGCCTTGAGGGCACCAGTTTCACCAAGTGACTCTTGGGCTTGAACATGGACTTGCTCACCTACAATCTAGCCCTGCCCAGGCCCCTCGGTGAGCCCCATGTGGGGGGGGGGGGGGGGGGGGGGGGGGGGGGGGGGGGGGGGGGGGGGGGGGGGGAGGAGGGGGAGGACTAAGAACTCATAGTCCCAAACCTGCAGACCCCAGGCCCCTGGCTGTCCTCCTCCTCCCCCAGCCCATTCTGGGCACCCCTGGCTGCACACACAGGCTGATGGATGTCCTGGGAGGTGATGTGCCAGTTCGGACACGAGGATGCTCAGGGAAGGCAAGGACCCTGCCGCAGACTCCGGGCCTCATCTCCTTCGCCCCCTGGAGACTTCCTGTCGTGGGACCCGGGCCAGGTGGGGGCTGGTGAGTGTGTCGCACAGATGTGCGCTGTTGTCACCACGCCTGGCGCTGCCCACAGGTCTGTGAAACCCCGTCTGCATGTGAGTCCAGGGGTACGTGGGCTAATCCTCCAGGACGGGTGCTCTGCCTCCTGCAACCACTTCCCCCCAGAAAGCGGGACTGCTCAGGCAGGGCCTCTGCCCTTCCCCCCGCACTTCCTGCAGGCCCCCTCCACCAGCACCCTGAGCCTGCCCACTGCTACTCCCCTCTGCGCTGGGGCCCCTCACTCCCGCTGCAGGGGCAGGGCCACAGCAGGTGAAGGACACAGGGGCTCTGAATGCTTCCGCTCTGGGGCAGCCCCTTCAGAGGGGTCGGTGTGAACCCTGCCCCCAGGGACCCTCCCGGGGACACCCCCGTGTGGGGAGGACTCGGTGGCCAGTTCTGCCTGTGAGCGCCCTTCCCTGTGTGGCCTCCCCAGCACCCGGCCGCTCCCACAGCTCAGTGGCCTCCTCGCTCAAGCCTGTGGAGCCTGTGAGAGCTCTGGACCTTCCCTTCGCTATTTTTTCTTCCATTTGGGTGTGGACTGCAGCCTGAGCTCCTGGGGGTGGGGGGTATGCTTGGAGGAAGCGTGCCCCCCACCAGCGAGCCGGCCTCGAAGGGGCTCTGCCCTGGGATCACCGGAGACTGGGGTCACTGGGCTGGGGGGAAGGGGAAGCTTTAGGAGACTTTATGGGAACTGACGACAAAGTACAGCTCGTTTGGGGACCAAAATGTCTCAGGCAACGCCGCTGTACAACAAATTCCACCCCCACCCCCCCGGACCTCCCCACCCCGCCACTCAGGCCTGTAGAAAGATCTGTCCCAAGGCCTGGACAGGCTGTCACTGAGCCACCCCTTTGCTCCTCATCCTCCAGGCCTTGCCCTTCCTCTGCGAGGCAGGAGGTGGGCGGGGCTGGCACAGTGCCCCCAGAGGAAGCCAGACGGAAGCCAGACGCTCAGGCCTCTCGGGACCCAGGACGGACGAGGGAGCCTTAGGAAAACCAGCCCCACGCACAGCCATGGTGGGAGGTGCCAGGGGTCAGGGCGGCCACAGACCAGGCGCGGCGCCATCACTGACACGGCCGTGGATGCTCATGAGAAATGGGGAGGCCCGTCTGAGGTGGTGCAGCTTCTGAGTGCCCCTGCCACCAATTCTGGGAGACCCTGTGGAGTCTGGGTCTCACCTGGGCCTCAGTCCTCCCTGAGCCGAGGGAGGGAGTGGGACGGAGACCTCAGACCTCTGAGATGCCACAGGAGCCCCCGAGTCTGTGCTCCTGCAGAGGCCAGAGGAGGGCTCTCAGCCAGGCCCTCAGGACACCCCGCTTTCTGCAGCGTCAGGTGCAGGCCAGGAGCAGCAGTGAAGGGGGGAGGGTGGCCACACCTTGTCACCCTGTCCACCATCGAGGGGGACAGCGCTATGCTGCTCAGAAGCTGCTCGAAGGAATGGTCTTCCTTCTACGGACGGACCAGCCTCCTGTCTGTTCAGACCCTGCGGTTGTGGGAGCGGAGCCACGGGGCCCAGGAGACCGTCTCACGGCTTCCTGCCCTTCCTCGGGGTCCAGAGGAGGGGAGGCCCGCCCAAGGTCAGTGTCGAGGGTCTGAGAGCCAAGTCAGCCGGTTGGCCCCCTCCATCCCTGAGCAAGGTCAGCCCTGGAGGAGCCTGGCCCGGGGCGGGCAGCGGCGGGCTCCGCGCACACGGAGGAACAAGTAGAACAGCACCAAGGTCAGTGCCCGGCGCAGCGGGCGGAGGAGGTCTGCCCAGCTCTGCCCAGCTCTGCCCAGCTCTGCCCAGCACCAGCCGGGTAGCCTTGGGCAAGGGGACACTGCTGCCTGAGAAATGGGAGGACAGCCAATGCCGCCTGCTAGGTCAGAGGCGATGGAAGCCTAGCCCAGGGCCACACATGCAGTGGGCAGCAGGCAGCGGGCACCCTCTGTGTCCCTGGTGGTGCAGGTGGGGGCAGAGGGGGAGGGGTGTACACAGAGCTCAGAAGGGCGGCAAGCTGCTCCCACAGGTTCCCTCTGGCCGGCTCTCCCTTTAGCAGGTGCAAGGGCAGGAGTTTGGGTGGGGACAGGGCTGCTGAGGAGGTGGGATGGCGACTCATCCCCAGGCAGCTGCCGGCAGAGCATCCCAGCTCCCCAGCTGAGGCGCCCAGGGGCAGGGACGGCCCGGGGAAGGCCCAGGACAGCGGCTGGTGCTTCCACAGATGAGTGCACAGTGCCACCCCCTCCCCACGGCCACGGCCACAGGAGAGAGAGGTGAACGGACAGACCTGCTCTTCCCTCAGGCACAGGCCCCAGCACCCAGGCCCCAACGCCGGGCCCCGCCTCTCCCTCCGCAGGCGGAATCAAATTGTCTCCAATCAAATGGTTCCCGCTGCACAGGCCTCGGCTGCTGGCAACATTATCTGCAAAGAGAATTGTCTACGTGTTTGGGGAATGAAACTAGAAAGCACTTGATTTGATCAATGGCCCCACCGGAGGCATTTCAGACGCGTATGCAGCCGCAGCCCAACAACAAATATGTCAAAGACAGAAGCAAGCGAGCGTCACGCTGCCTGTGAGTCATGGCTCTGTGCCTCCCAGGACGCGCCTGGGGGTCCACCCGGAGCCACGCGTGACTCTCCGCACCACACGGCCCTTCCCTGAGCTCACAGGGATGTGCGCACACAGGCCCCATCGCCCGGCTGCGGGGCCCACCTCCCTCAACAGACGGCGTCCCCAGCGCCATCACACCCCAGCAGGCTCCCGTCCCCTTCCCCAAGGGTGTCCGGGATCTAGAACCCCCGTCTATGGCCCAGGGGTGCGATGGGATTGTGAGTTAGTGGACATGGCTGGAAAGGAGGGAGGGAGGGAGGGGCGCCTGCTGATGTCTGGTTGGCCTGATGGGGCGCTGGACGTCTGTTTTCAGACACAGATGGGTCCCCAGGGGTGAGAGATGGGGCAGGTCAGGACCAGTGGGGCCATCTGCAAAGGGGCCTGCAGTGGACCCTGGGGGCCGCAGGGGGAGAAGGTGGCTGGAGCTGCAGGGGGGCCAGGAGGATGGAGAGGAGAGGGAGGGGTAGAGGGAAGGGCAAAGGGCAGGCTGAGCAGAACCCGCCTGAGGCGAAGGGCCGGGTGGCTCCTCCCCGACCTCCCCCCATCCTGTGTGCTGGCCTCTGGTCCCGTCAGGTCAGCTGGGCTGCAGCGGAAGCCCTCGTGGCACTCCTTTTGGACCACGTGACTCAGAACTGGAGGGGGGGGGCTTTAGGGAGTGAAAGCGGGTCTCATCAGGGGACGCGGACGCCAAGACGCAGATGGTCCATCTGTCCGTCCGTCCGTCCGTTCTGGGACCTGGGCTATGCGGCTGCACGGACGGCTGTTCGCTGAGCACACGCCTGACCCTGCGCTCAGCCTCCCGTGTGAACCGCCTCGGATCGGATATAACTCAGGGGGTGTCCAGGGCAGGAGGACGGGCTTTGCTTTGTAAACTTCAAGCACTTCCCGGGGTCACAGGTCACTGCGTGTCCTCCGGCCGCGTGATGGGGAGGACAGAGATCAGCTATGGGGGACTCCCCACCCTTTGCTCTCGGAGACAGTGAGCGAGCGAGGAGCCCCTGGGAAGCGTCTGGTGGTGGCCTCGTGTCCCCCGAGAAGCCACGTCGCACCCTCGCCTCCTGGGATAGTCCCTCAGGGGACCTCCAGCTGCGAATGACCGCAGGTCAGGGGCTTGCCCACCATCCCATCCCGCAGCCAGAACCCAGCCGCCTAGCACCGCTGCTGCGGGCCTGGCCCCCACGCACTCCCCGGACCCCGGAATCAGCGAGGCTTCCTGCTCGGCCATGGCCTAGCCGTCGTCCCACTGGCCTCTCCCAGGAGGAGTGTCCTGGAGCACAGGCAGGGGAGGCCTGAGGCCCCAGAGCCAAGGGGGGTTAGAACCTCTTCCTCGGACCCCCCACCCGGGCGTGCGTCCCACCAGCCGTTCCCAGGAAAGCAGGCGGGTCTGGCTGTCCTGCCCGCGGACAGGAAGCCGCGAGGGACGCCCCCACGGAGCGGTGTTTCCTGAGAGCCTGACAGTGAAGTCTGCAGGATCGCTGCGTCCCCGTGACCTCGGTGACCCGGCTCCGCCTGGCAGGCTGGATGCCCCCCCCAGCACAGCTTCGGCCTTGACCCTCCCGCAGTCAGACCCCTCCCACCCCATCTCTGCTCTGCCAAGTGGCTGCTGAGCTCAGCTTCGTCGTGGCAGGTCCCCCACTTGCCAGGGCGGGTTCCAGCTCCGGACAGGAGCTTCCATTCCGACTCTCCTTTTCCTGCCGGGTTCTGGCCAAAGGCCCAGCTTCTCCCGGGCCCCTGGGGATGGAGGTGGGGGCCACCCCGTGCACACACTCAACCTCCTTGCCCCGCCCCTCTTCCCCACACGGCTCGTCACCTACCATGTCCTCATTCAGTCTCTGACCCCCCCAATGCAAACTCCTGCAGGGCAGGGAAGCAGCCTGGTTCTCTGTAGGGACCCCAAGACATTCCCTGGAGGCCTCTGCAGAGCTCTGGCAATGACACCCCATCAGCACCCCAAGGCTCGAGGCCCGCAGGTCCCTTGGCCTCGTAGGTCCTGACTCCACCCCCCACTGTGAGCTGTGCCTTCCATCTCTCCCCACACACACCTTGACCTTGAAGCTCCGGCTGCCCTTCGCCCTTGAGCTCCCGGGGCTGAGTATGGCCATGTGTGTCCCACCCCAGTGACCCTCTGTGGGCCTCCCGCGAGGACCCGGGATGACCCTTCTGCACAGATGGAACCTCTGGGCTCCGGAGGCCCCCGCTCCGCCCTGCTCCCGAGTCCTGCACCCTCACAGCTCTGGGGCCCCGCCACCCGAGGCAGCCTCTGGGGGGCACTGGCGCATCCTGATTCGCAAAAAGTGCTTCCTCGGAGTGAGCCCAGCCGGACTCCCTGTGCCCGTCCCCACCCCCCCATCCCAGGACCATGGCGCACAGCCCAGCAGCTCCTGCCACCTCGAGCATCCCGAGACCCAGCTGACCCTCTGGCCAGCCTGAGGGGCAGGAAGGAAGGCGTTTCAGGTCCGGGTTTCAGGAGGGACCAGGAGAAAGTGCCTCATGGCAGCCGGGGCAGTGTCACTCTTTGCAGCCAGACGTGTGATGCGCAGTACGTGAGCATCCACCCTCACCTCACAGTTGGGGAGGAAGGAAGCAGGAATGAGGGTCGGCCCTGAGGTGAGTGTGGGTGCAGCTCTCTCTGGGGACAAACTAGGAGAATGATGGCCTGTTGGGGGCGGGGCCTCAGTGTCCCCCAAGGTCTCCCATCCGTCAGGTCATTTCCAAGAGAAAGATGAGCTGGCCCCACTCAGGCCTTTGATGCTCTGCCTGTGAGAAGAGTGGAAGCACACCTAATGGTGGGCTCCTGGTTGCCCCCAACCCTCCAGCTCCCCACTGAGCCCCCCCTCCTCCCTTCCTGGTCATACTTCCCCTCGGTGCCTGGAGTCACTGCCTGGGGCTTCTTGGGGAGCCCAAGACAGGGACCCTGGAGCCCATAGCTCAGAGGTTGCACCTATGGACTCAGGCCCAGCCCGGCTGCCACTTCTGGGGTCCTAGGCCCTCCCCCCTCTCTGGATGCATCTGACTCCAGCCTCAGCAGCTGCAGGGGCAAAGCTGGAGGGGCCTTCCTGTCTCCCCCTGAGTGCGCGTCCACACCCAAGGGCAGAGGCCAGGCGGGGGCTGGACCCGCCCAAGGTCACCAGGCGGGTTCACAAACAACCCAACCGTGTTTGTGTTTCCCAGGAAAGGCTGGGCCGCCTCCCGGAGCAGTTCCCGGCCTCTCCATTGACCAGCTGGTCCTGGGTAAATACCGCGTGGTCCCAGCGAGGTCTCTGCACCAGGAGGGGCCTCGGCCTGCCCCCAACGCAGACCCCAGCCCTGCTCTGGGCAGCGGCCCCTCCCCCAGTCTCGGTTCTCACCTTGTCTGTGCATTAGAACCACTGGGAATTACAAGCGCAGGCCCCAGTCCGGCGGGTGTGGCTCAGGGTGGAGCTTTGTAGACCCAGGCACCAAGGGGTCATTCGCTGCTGACGGGCCTGATGGGAGAGGCAGACTCCCACAGCGCCCGCTGGCCCTGAGGCAGGCAGCCCCTCCCTGCACCCTCCGCCCCCTGCACTGTCTCCGGGTCTGAGGGCCCCCAGAGGGCCGTGTCCCGGGTCCCACGGAGAGCGGTACCTGAGCAGGTGAGGTGAGCGCCTGGGATGTGCACTGCATCTCACGGTGGCCGTGCTGCTGCCCTTTGGGGACCTGCTTACTGTCTGTCTCCAGTTGGACCAGCACCCCAGGACCAGCCCCCTCCGCACCCGCAGGGCACCTGCCTCAGGGTAGGGCGTCTGCAGGGGTGACCGGCTGCCCCTGCTGAGCTCACTCTGCCTGCCGCTGGCCTCACCTCCCACCTGGACAGCGCTCCTTCCCCCATTGCCAGAGCAGCCGGGCATTCTCCTGGCAGTGGGGGGGTGGCACCCCACAATGTGCTCTTCCCATAGTCAAACTGTTTCCCAACAGCAGCAGCCCCATCACCCGTCACACGCGGCTGATCTGCAAGCCCAGCCTTTACCAAGCCTGGCCGCCTCGCCCCCAGGTCAGCGAGGGTTTAATAGAGTCCACACTGGGCCCGGGGCCTGGCATTCTTCTCCAGAGGCGCCTGGCACCCCGCCACGGGGTCGGGGGGCTGTGCCCAACATCCACCCAGCAGAGGGCTGGCTCCTTCTGGGGAGCTCAGGTTCCCTCGGAAGGAAACGCAGCCATCCCGTGGCACCAAGTCCATCTGGGCCAGAGGCGAGGCCCGGGAGCACTCGCTGAGCTTCCCCCCAGTCCCCCCGTCGGTGTCCAGCCCCGGCTCCCAGAGGCTCCACAATGGCGGGGCCCTACCTCCCTCACGGGCCCACCGAGGCCAGGCCCAACCAGCAGACCGAGGTCGCAGGCGCACAAGAAAGTCTAGGACCCCAGGCAGCTGCTGGGCAGCGGGGACAGACGCTGGGAGACTGGCAGGGAGCTGTGTGAAGGCCACACCGTCCCCGGGGAGAGGAACTGGTGGCACAGGCCAGATGTGTGGCTGCAGCGGGCTGTCTCCCGCACGCCCGTCTCCCCAGGCGTCCCGGCTCACTGGCCCCTGGTCCCAGCTGCACGGACACCCCCTGGAGGGACACTCTGTCTGCCAACAGGTCGCCATTCTGCCATTTGTCGGCTGAGGGGGGATCGGCCTGCACACAGGCCTGGGAGAGCCCAGCACTCCCCTCGCATCTGCACGTCTCCCCCTCACAGGGCTCCTGATGGGCAGTCCTCCCACCAGAGTCCAGCTTCAAAGCGGGGTGAGTGGGAGAGGCGGGAGGCCCCCCACCAGAGGCAGGGCCGTGATTCACCCGCCATCCCCCGGCGCAAGCTGTCATCAATAATGGACAAATGCGGGCGCGGTGATTCAGGGAGTCAGACATAGCAAGGCCACTTAGCATCGGCGACAAAATGAGATGAAAGGGCTCACTGCTTCGGATGAAGAGGCAGACAGAATGGAGCCGAGAGAGAGAGAAGGAGAGAGAAGGAAAGAGAGGAAGAGAGAGAGGAGGAGAGAGAGGAGAGAGGGAGCCCGAGCCAGGCCACGCCTCGAGGCCCACTACCTGAAGACCCGAGTTCCCCCAGCCCTGCGAGGCCACCCCCCAGGCTGCTGGGACGCAGACAGCAGACAGGTCTGCACCCAGGAAGCTGGGAAGAGGCAGCGGAGGGCGGGCCCTCTCCTTGCAGGGACGTAAATAATTCAGCGTGTTCTCAGGAAAGGGTTTTAAACGGGTTCTAGAGAAAGTAAACGGGTTGATCCAAACTCGCCAACACACAAACACAAGGCTCCCCAGTCACCCTTCCGGCCGCACCCCGGGGAGCCTCGGTCGCCTGTGGCCCCCCTGGGGCAACTTGGCTCTCCGCAGGGTGAAAGCACAGCACGCCCCAAGTCCTCGAGGCAAAAGCCCCGCAAAGCAGCCGCCCGTCGCCCTGGCACCACCCTGCTGTGGCTGTCGCGGCTCCTGCAGCGTTCTGCCCAGGCTTGGAACCTGGTGGTGAAGTTCCCTAGTTTTGTTTTCCCTCCTTAAGGTCGCCTGCTTTACTCGGCCCGCTGCATTTCCATGTAAATTTTAGAACAGACTTGTTTGTTTTTACACACACACATACATGCACACACAGATACACACTCACACACGCACACCCTCCCCGCCACCGCTTCCTAGATCTGCTCACGCTGCACTGTGAATGCCTGTCCGTCACCAGCTGCTGCAGACAAAGGGGAGCCGCCCGGATCCAGGCTGGAGGTGCAGGGGGGAAGGGGTGCTATGCAGAGGTAGGGAAGCCGTCAGCACCCTGAGGTGGGGCGCCCAGGTGGCCCGCTGCTGCACCCAGGGCCACTGCTGCCCCCAAGCTGCCACCCTGAGCACAGTGCCTATATCCTTGCCACTGGCATGGTGAGTGGTATCACCATAGGATCAGCATGCTAAAATCCATGCTAGCCAGTGTGGCTCAGTGGTGGAGCATTGAGCTTTGAACCAGGAGGTCACGGTTCAATTCCCAGTCAAGACACATGCAGGAGGCAGCTGATCAATGATCTCTCTCACCATCGATGTTTCTTTTTAAATCCTCACCTGAGGATATTTTTCCATTGATTTTTAGAGAGCGTGGAGGAGAGAGGGAAAGAGAGAGAAACATTGATGTGAGAGAAACACATCGATTGGTTGCCTTCTGTGCTCGCCCCTGAACCAGGGCCCACACCAGGGAGAAGCCTGCAACTGAAGTACATGCCCTTGCTGGAATCGAACCCAGGACCCTTCAGCCTGCAGGTTGATGCTCTATCCATTTAGCCAAACCGGCCAGAGCATCATCAATGTTTCTATCTCCCTCTCCCTCTCCCTTCCTTTCTAAAATCCATTTTATTTAAATGATAATACATGTACCCGCTGACTCTAGGGCCATGCACAGCAGAATCTCACCTGACTGGTTCAACTCCTTGTCCTCAGAGCCCATAGTAGGGACCTGGCACCGGTAACGGGTGCTCGATACACATTTGCTGAGTGAAGAAATATTAGGACTTCCCCGTACACGAAACGGCCGGTCCGCCCGGGCAACGACCGAAGGACAAAGCCAGCTCTGAGCAGGCTGGGCCTGAGGGATGGCTGCCCAGAGCTTCCCGGCCTGGGACAGTGACACAGAGGAAGAGCCACTGACCAGGGGGAAGCCGATACGAGGGGCTGCGGGACGCGGGCGGGACACCCGACAGGCCGTTGACGAGAAGACTCTGCAGCTCAGGGGAGAGTGTCGCACGCAAACCCATGAAAAGATTTTTGTTCACCAAAATGAAACGTTGCAGCAGCTCCCGCAACCGAGCGTGAATCAGAGCCCCCACACATCGTAAGGTAACAGACGCGCACGGCGCTCGGTGCTCCGCGGCAGGGTCCCGCTCCTGAGAGGTTGGCGAGGCCCTTGAGAGGAGAATCGGGCTTTGTTGCGAGTGATGCCCCTGGAGGAAGCAGATCCCGTGTGCCTGCTCACCTTGCCAGACGACCCTCCGCGCGCGCCTGCACCTGCCCTCGCACACGTCCTCCAGGACCGACTCGGAACCACGGCCTTCACGATTTCTGACTCAGAATTGTCCACTCCCGCCCCCTGGGTCCCGCGTGGTCCCAGGAACAGTGAGTAATTTTCAGGCTGGGAGAGCCCCCATCGATCCTGATGTAACGGCTGGCAGAGCTGAGTGGCTCCCTTTCCCAGCCCCCACCCTGCACCGGGGCTGGGCCCTCAGCTCTGCACAGTCGTGTCCAGAACCAGAACCGGGAGGGAGAGGGAGAACAAGGGCCCTTTCTCCTGATTCTGTTGGGATCAAGCAGGAAAACCCTTTATTTTTTGTTAATAGATATAATTTTTTTAAATGTTTTTGTTGATTTAAGAGAAGAGTGGAGAGAGAGAGAGAGAAACATCAACGATGAGAGAGAATCATTGACTGAATGCCTCCTGCACACACCCCCACTGGGGGTCGAGCCCACAGCCCGGCACCTGCCCTTGTCCGGACTTGAACCCAGGGCCCTTCAGTCTACTGCACCAGACTGGCTGGGGAAGGAGAAGCCGTTCCTAGCACCTCCCTCACAGGTCCCTCTAATATCTCAGTGGCCAGACCAGGTTGCCTACTTATCACTAAGCCTTGGACCATCAGCTCACCCCCAGGACCTGAACACATCGCTGCTGGGCAACATCGGGGAGAAAACGACGGCTGTGGACGATGTGTCCGCCCTCCCGGCCCCCCACCCTCCGTGTGATCCTGCTCCTCCCTCCCTTCCATGTCCGCAGGAGGACGTCAGTCTCAGACAACACTCACATCGGCCGCTCTGCCGAGCCCACCCTCACCCACACTCAGGTCGACCCAGCCTGGCAGAAATGGAGAGGAGTCGAGCTCTGCTCCACGGGGAGCAGGCGGAGGCTCAGGCTGGACGGGGGCGAGGCCCCAAGGCCCCAGGAGTCGGGCCCTCGGACGCGTCTGCCTCTGCGCCCGCTCTCTGCGGGACTGACTCGGAGCCTGGCCCGGGCCGTGCCCATTAGGGAGCTGGCAGCCTCCTCCCAGCTCCCTGGGTTGCAACCCTGTTATTTGGCACCATACATCTCCCGCTTTTCCTCCCGGGGATGACTCATCAGACGAAATGAGGCATTTTGGAGTAAATGATGATGGAACTGAATTATTCAAACTCCTCCAGATCCTGAAACGACTTTAATGTGTTTATGTTTTGCATTAAGCGCCGAAATGGGCTGAGGGCTCGCAGGATTTATCTTAGTTTGTGAGCTGCCTCTCTTTCACACTCCAGCCAGAACTCCAGCCGGAGAGAAACATCTGGCCCTCGCTGGTTTGGCTCAGTGGGCAGAGGGTTGCCCTGCGGACGGAAGGGGCCAGAGTTTGGTTCCGGTCAAGGGCATGTGCCTCGGTGGCAGGCATGGCCCTGGTCGGGATGCATTCAGGAGGCAATCGATGTGTGTGTGTGTCTCTCTCTGTCCCTCCCCCTCCCTCCCACTCTCTCTAAAAGATCAATGGGAAAACATCCTCAGGTGAGGATTAATGAAAAAAACACACCCGCGCCCCCCCCCCCATACTCCCCGCGCCTGCCTTCCAGCTCTATCCAATGGGACAGTCGGTTTCGTTGCCGCAATCTCACGTTTGCTCTGCTCGAACCCAGCCCCATCTGTGGGGCGGGAGGGTGGCTTTGGGACCGTCCGGGCTTTGCTGAGAAGCCCGGAGCCTGGGCCTGTTGTGGCGGCAGAAGGCCCAGTTAGGGTGTGCGCCTCGTGAAACCTGGACCTGGGCTGTGAAGCAGAAGCCATTGGGGGCTTGTTATGTTGTGACTCACAAGTGCCACACAGTCCCCTGGCACATAGTGGGCCCTCAGGCAGTGACGCTGGCCGGGAGGATGGTCTCGGGTGCTGTGTCCTGAGCAGGGACAGGCCCCTGCAGGTGTGCCCAGAGGCCCTGGGAAGAGCCTGGGAGGAGAGGGGAGGAGAGGAGAGGAGAGGAGGGGTGAATGGAGGGAGCGGGAGGGACGGAGGCCTGGGTGTCCTGCCCTGTGGGAAGTTGGTACCCTTCCCAGGCCCAAGGAGAGAGAAGGCCCTGTCTGGGCGGAAGCTCTGAGGCAGGAGGAGCACGAACATCCCGGCCTTTCCCTCCGTCTGCACTGCATCTCCACCCAGGACTCCCCACCTGCCATGCCCAGGGGGTGTTGGGGCAGGTGGGCCATTGGCAAGTCCTCAGAGACCGGCCCCAGGACCCAGACTGAGCAGAGAAGAGCGGGAAAGGGACAGGGGAGCTGGCTAAATGCCCTGCGTCGGCCACCTGAGTCCTCTGGCTGGTCAGTGAAGCTCTAGGGACTCTGTGGAGCACCGCTGAGTCTCAGGCTGTCAGAGCAGAGCGGGGCCCGGAGCAGGACCACGGGAGGGACGGCAGAGTGAAGGGCCGGGGGACAGAGGCCGAGGTCTTCCGCCTCACCCCGGAGGAGGACACGGCCTATCGGCGGGAGGGGCGGTGGAGTTGGACGCTGAGTCATAGAGAAGGCCCGGAGCCCTGAACTTGGGTTCTCAAGGTCCGCATGGCACCAGCTTTGGGCACTTGCTTCTCCTACAGGACTGGCCCCAGACAGGCACCGTCACCCCCAGGCTCCCCCTCTGGGTGAGGGAAATGGGTTTGTCTCCCTGCATCATGCCGGAGTCTTAGCGCAGCCCCACTTAAGTCTGCTACCAGGCTCACAGGCAAGAGGGATGCCTGTGCCGAGTGCAGACTGCAGGCCGCAGCCCTGACCGAGGCCGCAGGGCGACACCCTCTGTGCCTGTTTCCCCGGGGAACGGCCTCCCCACCTCCGATGGAATCCCCCGCAATCCCCTCCCGCCTCCCACTTTGGGTGAGTGGGTGCTGGCCGGGACCCCTGCTTCCTCCACAGCTCAGCTCAGGCTGCCAAACACAGCCACCTGCCGTTCCTGGTGAGAGCTGTCCTCCTCGCTTGTAGGTGGCAGCCCTCTCGCTGTGTCCTCCTCTCACAATGCCCACCCCATTTTGTTTTTTTTAATGGATTTCAGAGAGGAAGGGAGAGGGAGAGAGAGGTAGAAACATCAATGATGAGAGAATCATTGACTGACTGCTTCCCGCATGCTCCCCACTGGGGACGGAACCTGCAACCTGGGCACCTGCCCCGACCAGGAATCGAACCCTGACCTCCTGGTTCATAGGTTGATGCTCAACCACTGAGCCACACCAGCCCCATTTTAGACAGATCCCAGTTGCGAGAGTTGAACTGACTTGGCTGGGATCCCACAGACACGCATGAGGCCAAAGCCCCCTGACTTTCCCATTTTCCTGGTGACCATCAGCGTGTCCTGGGACCCATGGGGCCAGCCCCAGGCCGCGGAGCACCCGCATCTCCCAGACACAGCTGCCCACGCAGAGAGCAGACTCGGGTCCCCGCGCAGAGGCCTCCTGCTGCCATCCCAGGACTGGGATGGGAGGGCTGCTTCAACCGCCTCCTCCCAAGCTCCCCCGAGGACCTGAGGTCCAGGCTGGGCAGAAGGAAGGGGTATCCGGTGGGGGCTGTGGGTCAAGAAGCTGCCGGCCTACAGAGAAGCTGCAGTCCCACAGACAAAGCCACGAAGCAGGTTTCCATGACAACCTGGCTGCAGTTGCTGTAATTATAATTAACTTCAGAGCTGACCCTTGTCGGGGACCCTTCTGGTGGGAGGGAGGAGGCAGCGCTTGCAGCCGGGGAACCGAGGGGGGTTGATTGTCTGAGCCTCTCTCTCCTTCTCCCTGCCTCTCTCTCTAAAAATCAGTAAAAAAATCTTTTAAAAAAAGAAAAAATGAAGACCCCCCCTGGAGGGATCCTGGTGGTGTGGGAATGGCCCAGTGTCTTGACTTTGGTGGTGGAACCACAAACCCACACAGGTGACACAGAGCATGAACCAAACACACGTGTGCACACATGCTTGCACGCACGCGCACACACACGTGTGCACGCACACACACACACACACACACACACGAGCACAGAGAGCTGGGAATCTGGATGAGCTGAGTGGGGTGGATCTATATACTGACTTCCCGTTGTCCTAGCGTTTTGCAAGATGTTTCCATTGGGGGGACATTGGAGCACTCTGGCTTATTGCTCACAACTGCATCAGAATCGCAATTATCTCAAAATAAAAGACTTGACTTAAAACACAGGGATGAAGAACGCTGCGTGAAAAGGGCACACAGCTTCCTGTGGTCCGGCCAGTGTGGCTCAGCGGCTGAGCATCAACCCAAGAACCAAGACGTCGAGGTCGGGCACATGCCCGGGCCGCAGGCTCGGTCCCCAGTAGGGGCCCATAACGATGCTTCTCTCTCAACTCATCCTTGTTTCCATCTCTCTATCCCTCTCCCTCTCTCTCTAAAAATCAATAGCAATATTTAAAATTTGTAATGCGATTATAATCGTACTATATCAAGACCTCAACGTGGACACCCATCGACTAACACCAAACAGCGGCCCACCCACGACCCAACAATCCCACTCCAGCGTATCGGCAAGGGAATTGGGTGCGTGTGACGGCGGTCGGGGTTCACAGCCAGCAGGCGGGACAGCCCAGACGGCGTCACCAGCAGAACTGACTGTCCTGTGCGGCCAGTCGAATCCTCAGCATGGCGGTCACAACACACAACCCAGCGCCCTGCACAACATCCGTGAATCTCCCTGATAAAACACCAACCACAGCCAGCCCTCAGGGTGCCGCCATGCACCCCGCACGATGCAGGGCACCCTCCGAATGCCTGGAGGGCATTGCAGATGAGGACACAGCACAGAGAGTTTAAGCCACTGGACTCAGGACTGACCACTAGATGCGGCAGAGCTGAATTTGAACCCAGGCAGCCAGGGTCCAGGATGAGCGCCATGAGGAGTGGGGAGAAAGCAGAAGGGGGGTTGGGGGTTGAGAGGGGTGAGCAGCGGGGAGGAGGCCCCGGGCGGTTCACTGCCATAGGCCCTGCTTCATCAGGGTGGCGCAGACCCCAGGCTGTGGCTAAGATTCTGTCGTCACATGTTAAAATCCCTAATGACAGCTGATAACACTTTATTTCACAAACGGCGTCTCGGGGCCTGAGTGTGGTACTGAAGCAAAGACCCCACACTTCTCTCCTCCCCAGGATCATGGTCCAGAGGCCCGGCCCAGGCCAGAGGGAAGAGGGCAGGGACGCCTGGGCGCCCCTGGGGGCTGGGGCGAGGGCACAGCCTGTCCCTTAAAGCAGCAGAGGCATCACTCAGTGCCTGTCCAATGTCATGACTGGACACAGCTACCGGCCCAGGAGCACTCTGCCTCCAAACCTGAACTAAAGACAAAAAGGCGTTCGCTGTGTCGTCCCGAGCACAGGCTGAGCTACATTCCCATAAATCACAGACAGGTGGGAAAGGAGGGTGCTCAGCTGGACAAGGAAAGCAGCTCTCCCCTTCCCCCCTTCCTCCACCCAGGGCCCTGTGGGTGCTAGCACAGGCCCTCCGCCTCCCAACCAACTCTCCCAGGGATGCTGCGAGGGAGAGATCAGCTCCCACATTTATCTATTTACTAGGGGCCTGGTGCACAAAAAATTGTGCACTTGGGGGAGGAGGGTCCCTCAGCCTGGCCTGTGCCCTCTCGCAGTCTGGGACCCCTCAGGGGATGTCCACCTGCTGGCATGCCTGGCCAGCCTGGGTGATGGCTGTTTGCAGGCTAGCCAAGCCCCCCAGTGTGGACCCTCACCCCATGGGGGTGTGGCCAGCCTGGGTGAGGGGCTGAGGGCTGTTTTCAGGCTGCCCACAGCTCCCATTGACCCAAGGTCCCAGCGAGGCTGGCTGGAATCAGGTTTCTGGGGCTTATTTATCTTCTATAATTGAAACTTTGTTACCTTGAGTGGAGGCCTAGGCAGGCAACGAAGCCTCTTGTTTGCTTCAGCTCCTTGGCTTCTATAATTGAAACATTGTTGCTTGAGCAGAGGCCCAGTCAGGCAGTTGCAACAGAAGCCTCCTGCTTGTTCCAGCTCTGTGGCTGCTGGCCACCATCTTGGCTGGTTAATTTGCATACAGTTGCTCTGATTGGCTGGTGGGCATGGCCTGGTTGGTGGGCACGGCTTGGTTGTCTTGGAGTGACAGTGAATTTGCATATTCCTCTTTTTTTAGATTAGGTTTTTCGTGTTTTTTTTTTATTCCAGAGAGGAAGGGAGAGGGTGAGAGAGAAATGTCAATGATGAGCAAGCAGGGTGCCCAGGGTTGGGGGAGGGGTGACCTTGATGCCAGAGAATCATGGATCGGCTGCCTCCTGCACGCCCCCCACTGGAGATTGAGCCCGAAACCCAGGCG
>PVJC01023270.1:0-26529 GCA_004026665.1 Murina feae | reverse complement strand
GGGAGGGGCGGGGCCTCGGGGAGTTTGCAGGGCGGGGCGGAGCAAATAGCTATGGCGCTTTTCAGCGCTGCGCTGAGAGACACCAGGTCTCTGTGTCCCACGGTAATTGCTGCAAGCAACGCTGAGAGAAACCCGCTTTGAATTTCCTCCTGGTGCCAGTCAGTCCCCCTTCTCTGGGTGTCTGGGTCCTTAGAAACTCGCTTGGAACTGGAGTTCAGAGCTGCTGGGGACTTGTGGCTCTCTCCATTTTGGAAAAGAACCGCGTCCCTCGGCGCCAGCCCTTCCCCGAGCCCGTGCGCGCGCCTCCGTACCTCTGTACTTTGCTTCCGCTGCTCCTCTGAGTCTCAGACTCTTCTCTAGTTGTAGGATTTTCACTCAGCCAGCCTTCCTGTGGGTGCGAGTGGTGTCCGTGTGTTCTTTTCGAGGTTTTTCTAGCCGAGGCTCTCTGACCTCAAAACAATCTTGAAGAAAAGATAGCACCCCATTTTACAGAGGAGGAAATTAGGACTAAGGCTGAGGTCATGGAGCTAGCTTTTGGTGGTTTGCCTTTTGATGCTTGGGTCTCTGCTCATTTCTGCCTCTTTCCCTACCACGTTCCAGAGAGAGGAATGCTTTTGCTTCTTTTGCTTCTTTTGTTCCACCAAATCCCTGCACCTTGAAAAGATTCTGAAGCTGGGGAAACATAAATAATAGACAGGGGCGCAGCAGCGAAAGGAAGAGGGAGTGAAGCAGTTAGCTTTCCCAGCCCTAATCGCACGAGCTTTGCTAAAACAATCTCCTTTTTTCTTTTTCCTGGTGAAATGTGTCTGCAGCCCAGCCGTATCCAAGCGCGTGCTGCGCTGTGACACTCTGGAAGGTTTTCCATCAGCCTGACAAATTGGTCATTATGATTGTCTCGAAATGGAAGTAGGTGCAAGTTGCTGGTAGGGCCCCTGGCTTTGCAAGAAGACGGCTTCACAATGAGCCATCGTCAAAGCAGTGAGCATAGAAGATTAGACATAATGGTTTATTTTCCTTCCAATATACGTTGATTTATGTGTGCAGTCCGGTGGATGGAGCTGGAAGAAATTTGTGAAGGAGAAGTGGGGCTTGAGTCTGCAGCCCATATACTCAGAGCAATAGCTCGCATCTGTTTCGGGTGTGGACCCCTTTTGATAAGTCTGTTGAAAGCTTATGGCCCTCTTCCTAGAAAAAGCCACATAGGCAGTTCCAAAGTGCTGATGGACACTCTCAGGGAGCGACGGGGCAGATGCTGGGTAGAGAGTGACATATCACTTGGTGTCTGAAAAAGGAAGCTTTCTGACGTGTTAGTGTGTTTTGGTAGTCTCGAGGAATGTTCGTACAGTTTGACTCATTGCACCGCTGGGAACTTGTCTTAAGAAACTAACCTGAGTGTGGAACAAGGCTTAGGCACCGAGCTCAGTGAAGCATTGTTTATGTTACTCAGCTTTCGGCTGCGATCTCTTTCCTCTGAGAGCTGAGGTGATGATTCAGACCCCTGCCGTGTGCACAGCAGTAGGAGTTCACAGTCCTTCCTGTGGACGGGCATGGCCCAATTAAGAGCCACTAGCCATGTGACTATTTACATTTTAAAAAATTAGGCATTTAGTTCTTTGGTATGCTAGTCACAGTTCAAATGCTCTGTAGGCGCTTTTAGCTCATGGCTGCTGTGTTAGTGCAGATACCGAACATTTCCATCGTCAGAGGGATCCTGTTGGACAGTTACTCCCGAAGGTCAGTGCCAGTTCTGGGAGGTGTGCATTTTCATGGTCTCCTTTGACTTCAGGTTGCTCTCTGTATAGCTTAGCGCTGTGTCACAGTGACCCTGCTGTCATACTTGGCTCCCCTTCCTAAGATAAGAACCCATTCCACCACGTATTCGGGAGGGGTTGACCCACCACAGTGGAGTTCTTTTGGTCCTTAAATTGGTCCTTCCCTCCCTCTTTTTATTGACTTTCTTTGCTCTTTATTTTTCTTTCTTCCTTCCTGTCCCTCACCCTCACCCTATACCATCTTTCTTCGGAGTGACACACACACGTTCTCTCTTGTCTCCTCTCTTCTGAAGCCTGGGTGCCAGGTGACACCAGGCTCCGGAGAGCCTCCCCTTTTAATGCCCAATCCCTCACACGCATTTCCCAGCAGAGACATTCTGCAGAATTAAACTCTTTTCACTTACTTCCATCTGTAGCAAAAACCTGGAAGTGATCCTGATGCGCACTGATAGGGGAGGAGCTAATGCTACAGAGTCAAAAGTGATGTTTGCAAACAATTTCCAAACGTGTAGGGAAATATTTAAGTGAGGAACACACAATTTAGCATTGTACGTCCATTTCAACCTTGTAGTAATACTCACGGGGAAAGATGGGGAGGAACTACAGTCTGCCAAGCGTTAATTGGTAGTGGGATCAAGGTAATTTTTGTTTTCTTTATTCTTTTGTCTTATATTTTAAATTTCCTGTAATAAACATATTTACTTTTATAACCAGAAACAACCACAAATAACACAAAAATCAGAGGGAAGGCTGGCAGGGTTTTGCATCTTACAGCACAAACGGGCCTGTTTTTAATTTCTGTTGTCTTATTTTATCAAGTGTCAGCAACCTGCAGGCCGAGTTGAACAGCATCCTTGCCCTGCGGAAGCAGCTGGAGCGGGATGTGCTCACCTACCGGAATCTGCAAAAGACGCTGGAGGAGCAGATCAGTGAAATTCGGAGGCGGGAAGGTACACGCTCTTGTGTTCATTTCCCTTTGGTTTTTCCACTTGGAGGACTGGGACCGGACTCTAAGGGAGTCACCCACAGGATTTCATCTGCGGGTCCTTTTTTGTGGTGACTGTCAGTGTTTTCTCTCCCAGTCTGTAGCCGTCTGGCTTCAGTCTTCATAATGGAAGACCCAGCAAATGTGTGAATTCTGCAGAGCTCTGCTGCAGGCCAGCTTCCCTCTGCCTCTCCTGGGTTCTGTAGCATTTGATACTTGTAGTTCCAGGTAACCTTGGAACCTTACAATACCCCTTACAACAGCCCTGGCGGCCCAGAACGTCCGGGCTCTGCCTGCCACAGCACCCCATGCAGAGCCCGGACTACAGACACGTGAGGGTGAGACTGCTGCTTCATATTCAAACACGGCTTTTTACGTTGTCGTGACCACAGTGAACTCATTTAGGGAGGGTTGCAAGATGAGGGTCCTGTGGTTCTTGGATTGCTGTGCTTCTCAAAGTAATGTTTGGCCCTCTCCCTTCCTAGAACCTTCTTCCTTTCTGTATCTCTAGCCTGGGCACATGTGGGATAAATTGGTAATAGTGGTGGGCTTACCATTTCTTGAGCAACTACTATGTATAAGGCACAGCACCCGGCAATTAACTTCTCATCCCTGATCCTGATAATCATCCCGATACGTAGAATAGGCATTGACTTTATTTTACATATAAGAAGTGAGGCTCAGGGGTAGAGTGGGACTTGGTTTACCCAGATGTGAGCCAGGACATCTTCCTTTGAAGTGAAGCTCTGTCTAGTGCATTAAGTGTAGCAGCGGTTACCCCATGTGTTAAATGAGGTCATGTCTGTGGATGTGCCTCACTCAGTAAATGCCTGCCCCTTCCCTGCGTCTTCCCTCCCTATTAGAATGTGACCCTTGCTGCAGAGCAGCAATTTCAGCCGTTTTCATCTCATGGCACATAAACTAACTACTAACATTCTGCAGCACACCAAAAAATATGTTTTTTTTTTTGCTGATCTAACAACAACAAAAGGGTATAATTTTGGTTTATTCACACCACTGGACGGCTATTGTTATGTTGGCTGTTGTCATTTTTTATTTGACAATCTAAGGGGAAAGAGGTCAGTGCCCTGACTACATAGTTGGGTGTTGCATGTTTTAAACATTCTTATGGAACTCTGGTTGAAGACGGCTGCTGCAGAGGAAGTGGGCCCTTACGTAGTTGATTTGACTCTCTTATCTGAGATCTAGCAGGCATTTTCTGCACTTGGTATGCTCGCAACCATGGAGGTTCTGGGGCCAGTAAAAAATACATTAGGCATGTATTTTTCTTGAGTTCTGCCCTTGAAGGTCACATCTAATTTTCTTGTATTCTCACCTAAACAGAATCATTCCCTCTTTTAAACTGAAATCACCATTTTCTTGTGCCACTCAGGCACAACACTTGATATGCAAATTATAATTCAGAATTGGCTACAGTGAAAGCTTCTGCAGCCCGTGATGAAACCACACTTTGAGACATCAGCCTGTAGAGAAAGAAGGGAAAATTACTTTTGCTCCAAAGCGTAGACTCCCATGTGTACTTCTGTCCCTCTGTCCCCACCCCCACCCAATTCAAACTGCCAGAGATGGATTGCACTGGGGCTGATCTTAGAAGGATCTATTTCTGATTTTCTTTTTCTCCTCCCGCCACTTTTTCTTTGTAGCAGAAGAACCATTTTCATTTTATAGCGATCAAACATCTTATCTCAGTATTTGCCTTGAAGAGCACAGTCGGTTTCAAGTGGAGCATTTTTCTCAAGAAGAACTTAAGAAAAAGGTATTTGTCTGTTACTTTCAATGCTCTTTTGGTTGTTGTCCCTTGGGTTCCTGATCAGAGGTGTAAGAATCTCAAACCCCCTTTCTCTCCTTTCTTCCCTCTCTTCCCTGCTTGCCTTTGCTCCTTCACGCACGTTAGCTGGAGAGCGCTCCCCAGGTCTGATACACTCCTTAGGCTCAAGGACCGGCCCAGCTCCAGCTGCTCTAGGACACGCTCTCCAGTCCCTCCACGTAGAGTTGGCCACCTTTCCCTCAGGTTGCTCGCCTCTCTTCTTGTACCAGGCACATCGATTCTCTTCGCACGCGGGTCTGCAATTATCGGGGTGTCGTCTGTTTCCTCTGCTAGGCCGTGAGCACCCCATTTATCTCTGGTTTTCCAGTACCTGGCACACATAGTGGGAGTTAATAGATGCTTTTTGAAAGAATAAACGTTCAAGTTTGATCAATAACTCTTTTTTAAAACTGAAAAGGTTTTTCAATCTGTTGATCGTTGATATGGTTAGAGTGGTTTAATATTTCAAGGTTCTAAGAATAGAATAAGAATAGGAAGTGTGAGCTCAGAGGAGACTGTTTTATTGTAAAATTATCATACATGTACGGCAGATTCAGTTTCTGTCTTGGAATAATTTAAATTCTGACAGTGAGTAGACTTATAAATAAGGAGTTGCAATGTGGAGTGCAGGGCCTGCTGTAATAGGCAGATGTGCAGGGTGTGGAGGTAGCAGAGAAGGAAAGGTTAACTGTTGGGGTTGGGGAGTGCTCACTTGATCAGAGAAAGCTTCTCAACATAAGTGAGGCCTGAAGTGGATTTTGAAGAATGGATAGTTTGTCTGGGTAGAGGGCTTTTTTAGCAGAAAAGGGGAAAATAGCTGGTGTAAGGCACAGAAGAAATACTAGTAGAAAGGAGAACTATGAAAATTTCAGTATTGTGGGAGGAGTAAAGCAAGGAGCATGAGGCGTTTAATGTTTGAAGGTAAAGAAAATGGAGACGATATAGCTACTGCTAGTACCTAGTGTGGCTGAGTTTAGGGCAGGAAGTTGTTCATTTGTTGGCATGGAGTAAGTGTCACATAGTGTTTATAGGATCAGAATATCTTACATTTCCCATTATAGCCTTGAGGATCGGGTTCAGTTTGTACTTCGGTGTTGGTGTCCTTTGGACGTCTGCTATAGAGAGTCTGTTTTCTTTTCTTTTTTTTTTTTTTATTGCTTAAAGTATTACAACAAATGATAGATAAGTATTACAACAAATGATAGATAGATCTCCATTTTTCCCCCTTGCCCTTCCCCGCGCTCCTCCCTAACCCCTAGTTTCTTGTGTCCATTGATTATGCTCCTATGCATGCATGCAAGTCTGGGTGGATAGGATTTCCCACTTTACCTGAGGGGCTAACGATTACCCCGTTAAGAAGTCCTTGGGAAATTACTGGCCATTGGGATTTGAAACTTGCTGGGAACAAAGGTGGTGTCTGCTCAGTTGCTTATGTACCTGGCCCAGCAAGACGTGTACTTTAAGGAGGAGCGCTGGGCTGGGGGTGTCCGGATCTCAGCTCCGGCCTGGCTGTGCCTCTGTGGAGGCAGCTGCGCTTTCCCACATGGCGAGGCACGTTGGCTGTTACTTGCCATTTGTTCTCCAGGCACCTCCAGCTATGGGACCTTGGGCAGTGAAGGTCTTTCCATCTCAGGCTCTTCATTGTAAAATGGGGATAATTATACTAGTCTATCCACCTCCTCAAGATTTTTGAAAAGAATAATCGACTCAAGCTTGTGGGAGTATTTTAGTAGCTGTAAATTGCTTTGTAATTGAAGACTGTTATTATTACTGACACTGCTAGGTAAGTGTACAAAGAAGGCGATGCTATAAAATAAGGCTCTGACAGTCTCAGAAACTTCAGTCTCAGGCGTTTTCCTCCCGAGGGCCTCAAGTACAAGCTGAGGTAGTGTTAGCTGTTATTAGACTGTACCAAGGACTTCAGTACACTGTGACCATGATCTGATTCAGTTCTTGCAGTAACCCATTCCACAGATGAGGAGTTGGAGGCTTAGCTTAGACCACTTGCCCAACACCTCTACTGTGAAGTGCTGGCCCTGGGATTAGAGGTGTTCCCCCCTCCCCCCTCCCCACTGGCCCCAGGGCAAGCCTGGAGCCTGGAATCAGACCACCTGGTTCTCCAAGCTGTGCTGCTGAAAGGTCTGCCCAGTAGGAAAGTCTGTGCCCAGGAGTGTGGCCCTGGGAAGCTGAAGTCTGCTTGTGGGTATTTAGCTGTCTCTCCTACCCCCTAGGTCAGCGACCTCATACTGCTCGTGAAGGAACTGTATACAGACAACCAGCACCTGAAGAAAACCATCTTTGACCTCTCCTGCCTGGGCTTCCAGGGGGATGACAGACTTGAGTCAACAGAACAAGTGGAGGTAAGAAAAACCGTCCTTGTCATGTGCTAATTACAAAAAAATAACCCCCCAGATTTCTCAAGGCTGCTCCTGTCCTGGGGAGTCTAGAGAAATTCCCTCGGCTGTGGTTGGGGTTTTGAGGACTCTCTTGGGTCGGCAGGTCTGTCTGCAGGCTTCCTCAAGTTTGAAAGCCATGTTTGCGTGGACAAGATCAGAACATTGTGATGCCTTTGACTTCAAGCCTGGCCCTGAGGGCTGTGCTGTAGATGACACATCTGGAAGAGAGGTGCCAAGTCACCCAGATAATTTGGGTAGTGTAGATGCAGCCTGTAGTTCCCTGGGATTGTGTCCGAGGGAGAGAGGCCCATTCTGTTTGCTCCGGGGAAGGACTAGGGAAGCCTTGTTCACCCTGATGACTTCTGGTCTCTGCTCATCTTTGCGACGTGTTGCCTTTGATGTTCTCTGTTCTCAGCCCATGGTGTACAACGGGAGGACCCCGAAGTCATGACAGTGAGGCAGAGTTTGTTGTTTCCTCCCTTTCGCCCCTAACTTAGCCCAACTCTCTGCTTGAAGAGCCTTACCCCCTTGCATCTGTTAGCTTTTTTCAGAAGACACATTGTTCTCACCTGAAATGCAGGTGGGCCTGTTTGGGGCCCCTGGAATCTTCTTGGTCAGAGTTGTCTTGAACCAGCCTGGCATGTCATGTCAATGCCACATCATTTCTGGGGAAAGATTTGTCAGCTTTAAGCTGTCTCCTCCCACCTTCCACGTGGGAAAAGCTCCCAGGTATTGAAGCTGCGCTGGCCATCTGCTCTCTTGGAGGGACTGTTACTGATCTAAGCCCCCAGGGCTCCGGAGCATTTTGAAAACCAAGAATATCTGTGATTCGTTTAGGGAGAAACAAGTCTTGGCTTCTTTTCTCCAAGGCAGCATTTTTAATAAGCAGCTCGTTCTTTACCTACTTCATTTGAGTGGTAAATGGCAAGTTTGTTTGTTCATTTGTCCTTTGAAAAATCTGTTAAATGTCCCATTTTGTGTCCTTTGGAGAACAGAGGCCTTTTCCTTTTCCCACTCTGAGGTCTTCATACCAGCCGGTTCAGATTTGAGTAATATGTCGGATTTGATGTTCCCTATGAGTAGCCTTGTCCTTTGTAGCATAGTTCCTGCCATCCCTGCAATGGGAAGCGGGATGTTCCCACAACAACCTTGAGCCCACGGAGGAGAAGCTAGGGGTGAGGGTGGGTGACAAGGAGGGGCGGCTGCACTTGCTGGGAGGGCGCGTGGTTCTCCTCTGTGAGAAGGAGGCAGGAACACTGGACCTGCTTGTGTCCGTGCCTCTTCTGAGCAGCAGGGCTTGCAGAGTGGGGCTGGCACCGATCCTGCTCTCTGGGAGCCTGGAACTCAGCAAAGGAAAACAATGATGCCAAATACAGTTTGTGTGATAAGTTCGGTGTTTTTCTCCAATATTTAATTAACCCACAGCATTACCCAATACTTGGAAAATAGAGGAGAGAAATCACCTCATAATCCTGTCACTTGAAAATACTCACAGTTAACTTGCATTTGGGCATCTTTCCTTCTCTGTTTGTGTGTATGGACACGTGCATGCCCACAAGACATATATACAGTTTTGTTTCTTGTGTTTTTCCAGTCACTGTTATGTTATAGCATCCGTGAATGCACTGAAATTTAACTAATTGAACATGGAGATTGTTTTCAGTGATTCCTCATTTTAAATTTACCTGCTGAGTGCCTTTGGACTCAAATCTTTTCTGGGTTTCAGATTTTTCCCCGTAGGCTTTATTTCCAGATATGCAGTTACTAGATCTGAAGTACAAATAATAGTTATAAAAGAGGCATATCATTTATTTTATATGCCCTCCTTCCACTCTTTTAATTTGACAAAGGGGTCCAAATAGTAGGAGGCCTTTGATGACACTTGGTCGGGTTCATCCAGCTGCTGCAGCCCGCTGCTGCCCTGTGTCTGGCAGTTTACTTCAGACCACCCACAAAGACCATGCACAGGTGTTCTTTTGTTTTAAAGTGCATTTTAAATCTCTCCTGAGGTTGCTCCTATTTCTTTACATTTATTTACTGGTTATGAATTTATGTATTATAGAAAAATGTGATTGAGTCACACAGGCCCAGCTGGGTGACTCAGCTGGTTAGAGCGACAGTCTGTGCACCAAAAAGGTTGCAGGTTCGATTCCTGGTCAGGGCACAAGTTAGGTCCCCTTTGGGGCACATATTGATGGGAGGCAACTGATTGATGTTTCTCTTGTACATTGATATTTTTCTTTCTCTTTCTTTAACTTCCCCTCTCTCTCGGAATCAATAAAAAATATCACCAGGGGGCGGGGGCAGGTTAGAAGGGGTCATTGGGGGAAAAATGGGAGATACGTGATACTTTCAACAATAAAGATGAAAAAACCCCATGGGTGAGGATTTAAAAAAAGAGTTAGAAAGCATTGACATACAGTAGTAATTTGAGCAGACTATAGTCAGGCTAGTCTCACATCTGGATTCTACTATTAACATTTCCCACCTGTCCATCATCACTCAGCTTATCTTTTCGATAAATTTTAATGTACAAACATCAGTACACTTCCCCTAAGTGCGCCAACATGCTTATCTTTAACTTTAATATGCTTTATAGTTACTTTTTCTTTTAAGGTTAAATTTGCGTACAGTGAAATGAATAAACCATAAATCTACGTTTGCTAACTTTTACAAATGTATGTCCTTTGTAACCCCAATCCCCAGGAAGGTCATGGCCCTTCCAATCAATCCGCACCCTCACCCTGTCCACTTCTCTCATCTTGTTCTCTTGGATTAGTTGTGCCTGGACTGTTCCTTTACATAAGCGGAACGATAAAGGATGCTTTCTTTTGTGTAATGCTTTTTCACTCAGCATGTTTTTTGAGATTTGTCCACGTTGTTACATGAATCAACAGTTTATCCCTTTTTATTGCTCAGTGGTATTCTAATATATGGATAAGTTACAGTTTGTTTATTCATTCTGCTGTTGATGAACATTTGGATTGTTTCTGAGTTTTGGATATTGTTATAAAAGCTGATATGAATATTCATATGCAAACCTTTATGTGGACATGTTTCTAGTTGTCTTGAATACCTAGGAGTGGGATTCCCAGATCATCAGGTTATTAGTTTTATAAGAAATTGCCAGTATTTTTTCCAGAGTGGCTTAACATTTTATACGCTCATTAACAAGTTTAACAGTCCTGGTTGAGCTATATAATTGAGAAAGTTTTAATAATGAGGGAAGAAGTGAATAGCAAGAGTGGGTTCCTCCCTTGTATTTAGAAACAAATATACTTACGTATTCTTAGTCCGCTTGTTGCTTGATAGTTAGTACAGGTCTGATTTGTGATCATCAATTCTATTTGATCCTCATTGCAGATTTGGATGTGGTTAGATTGAATAGATTCTGATCCTGGGATATTTTCTATAAAATGACTTTTCTGATATTAGTTTGCTGTATTTAGTTTTTCTTCTTCCAAAACAAGAGTTTCCTCTAAAAGGAAGATTAGAAAATTTTAAGTTGGGCTGAGAGAATTATGGGTACTGTATTTTCCGGCATATAAGACGACTTTTTAACCCAGGAAAATCTTCTCAAAAGTCGGGGGTCGTCAATGGAGCTGGACAGAGACAGCAAGTGTCTCTGGTCGGCTCCTTTTTGTGCTGCATATGGTCTCCATCTGGACTTTTTACCCAGGAAAATCTTCTCAAAAGTTGGGGGTTGTCTTATATGCCCAGTTGTCTTATACGCCGGAAAATACGGTAGTTGATTAAATGTATAAACCCATAGAATAAAATTATAGTGCTAGAATCCTAGACATCTCGTATGTTCAACATGCCTAGCAAGTGACTCCGCGCTTAGTCTGTGGTTTTAACACTGGTGAAAGGGGGTTTGGTATACTTTTTGAGACAGCTGTGACTGATTCCCTCCCTGGGTATCACCACCTTTCCTCTCATGTTTTACTTGGTTAATCCAGGTGCTGCATGATTAGAATTTTCACTCTTGCAGACAGCAGAGATCTGGCCCTCTTGAGAACTTCTGCAATACCTTTGGGAACTGCACTTCTTTAAAGCATTAGGGATTTATGCACTTTTTAAAAAATAAATAAATAACCGTCCTTCGTTTTCAAAAGCATGAAGTTATCCTAGGACATTTGTCAGTAAAATGACAGTGTTGCTGGGACTGCCCATCTCAGATGCGTGACACTCCTAAGAGGTTGATGCCTTGTGCAAAGTAGAAGCAGTGGTGCATAAACCATAGATTTCATTTACTGCTTTCTCGCTATTTGATATTTTCAATCCCATCAATAGCTATTTTCCAAAATCTTGTTATTTGTATGTAATCTGAAAGTGAATTTAGCAACGGCAGGACAACAGACAGCATATTCCATTTGCAGTAGCTCGGGGAGGGCCGTGCAAGGGCAGGGAAAAAAGGTTGAGTTATTTCTTGGGGAGTTTGTCCTTAAATTATGCCTGGTCCCAGGCAGCTGTGTGTGATTTCCAGAACTAGCAACTCTAACTTTAGTTAATTTTTATTTCATGGCTTTGGCATTTGTTTTTGCTTCTTTTTTGGTTTGTTTTTGTTTTGCATTAAAAAAAAAGTCATCACTGACTTATTCATACATATTCATGCTACATCCTTTTTTGGGTTGCATTTTCACACCATTCCACGCGCCATGTAGCTTCCAGCTGGCAAGGAAGACGAGGACACAATCAGAATTGGAGAGGGTGACGAAAGTACTTCCCTGAGTGACCTGCATTTGGAGCAGACTAACAAGGTAGGAACACGGCCGTTAACTCCTTATCCCCTCTGCCCCTCTCTGTGCCCAAGCCAGTTGTTTAGTCTGGGATGTGTCCCATGGGTTTCCTGTTCATTCCATCTGTATTGAGCACCTGCTGTGTGCCTGACTGGGTGGGAGAGGCAGCAATAAAACAGTAAACAAACAAATACTTGCGAATAAAAATAGGGCTTTCCAAGGAGAAGAACTTTCCTGAGTGACCAGCACCAATGAGAATTTTACTCTGTCCATAGTGAATGTGCCTCCAGTCACATTGATACTGAATATTTGGGGCAAACACTCTCCAAGTTTGAAAAAGATCCTAAAGACTGGGATGTGGTGGGAGATAGGAGGCTGCAGATTTGACATTTGCAGCCTTCACAGTGTTCAAGTTTGTGGAGCCACGAGTGGGAGATCATTAAAATGTAGATGGTTATGGAGAGCAAAGCCATTAAAAGACAGGGCTTTGGAATGAGACTTGATTCTGGGTCTCTGTGACCTTGGTTAACCCTTATTTAGCTTCTAAGCCTGAGTTTTCCCATCAATGAAGATAATACTTCTTGTTAGATTTGTGATATTTACATTGAAATGTATGCACTAAGTGCTCAGTAAATGGTAGCAGTTACGATTTTTATTAGTGTGTTCTAGACTTTTCCTTCTTGGGAGGTTGCTTGTTTAGATGGATTTAATAACTAGATTGATGGCACACAAGACCCTATAAATAACAGCTCATTTGTGTAGGTCTTGTCTTCCATTTAAAATCTTAATCATTTTACAAGTATGGAAAGGGGTGTGATGCTAGTATATATCACCAGCAGTAATGAAGTCAAGGGGAGTTATTTATAGATCGGTAAAGAAATTTACAGCGTTGGAAAGAGGGGAAAGAATGCTAATTGCAGCACCCCAAGACATGCCCAGCACAGGCTCTAACTGGATGCATCCTTGGCCCACTTCTCTGGGACCCTCCGTGACCCAAGAAGGCGGATCTGGAAATAATATCTCCATGGGAATGAGAGACTCTCCACTTTCCTAATGAGGCAAATCAAAGTTACATTAATTAGGATCTATCTGTAAAGAGCAAGTGGGCTTTCTGTTCCATGACGGGGAGGCTGCATTGCAGCAGTACATATAAGTGCCCAAAGCACTGTGAATGGCCTGGGTTCTGTGCCCTTCTGAGGAAGAACTTCCAAAGAGTGGGCCGTGGGGGAGGAGGGGAGGACATGCCGTAGTGGCTAAGACCCGGAGCCACACACTTAAGTGGTTGGTCATCTCATCTTGTTCTCATCGTCACCTTGGGAGGTGGCATTACTGTCCCCAGTTCATAGAGGAGGAAACTGATCTAAACATCTTTGTGCTCTTGCCAGAGTGTCTCTCTGCCATGAAGAGACTGTGGTGTCCCTCTCTCCCCTCCCTCGTTCATGTTCTCTCTGCTTTACTTGTACTTGCTTTCTCTCTGTCTCCATCCTTTCTCTCTCCTCCACCTGGCCTCTTCCCCTCCTCCAGAGTCCTTTATTTGATCAAATACTTTGATTTGCAGATTGCTGAGGATTATTCCAAAGGACGCTGCAAAAATGGATATTTAAGGCACACAGATTCCAATATTTTGGACTACGATGGAGCCCACATACCTGGCGGCCCTGGAGAGCGGAGTCTGGAGGAAGGCGAGCTTGTGAACCTGCTTGCCCCTTTCTTCAATGAGAAGGCCACGTCGTTATTGGAATCCAGGTAGACATGGGGCCCAAGCATTGCTTTGTCTCTGTAGTTTGAGGAGAAAAACTCTCATTTTGCTAAATGGATGTAGCTGGCATGTGGTGCTGTGTAATTTACCTGAGAAAGCTCCTGAGATGACTGGGAAGGAGCCTGGCCAGCTATGCTATTAAGTAATCAGGCTGCATGCTAGCGGCTGGGAGGCACTTCAGCACCGCCCATGCAGCCCGTTATAGCGAGGAGAAAGCGAGCTTCCTTTGGAATCATTACTACGAGCCCAAACAGGGCTGTCTGGATGTCGGCAAAAGGAATCAGCCCCAGTGACATGGCTTCCAGTTCCGCAACGTCTGAGAAACTGCCATTGTAGTTGTAACTCTGCTTCATGTTGAGCTTGAACTAAAATCCTCTTCTCATCATATCTGCAGGGAGTCATTCCTACGTGAAGAGATACTACAGGGTGTTTTCAAAAACGGAGAAACATTTGGTACATTTGTAATGAAAATTATTCCTTTAGGAGCCGTCCCCCTCCCTTCACATTCTTTCTGGTTCATCAACAGCTGCAGTGCCCTCATCTCTCAGTGCCTCAGCTTCTCTGACCACTCCTTGCGTTGCTCTGAGGAGTAAGAAAAAGCACTGTTTATGGAAAATGGCTGGCATGGGGGGTGTGTACAGTAAAAGTTGTCAATTCTGTTCCAGTATAGATGGCAAGATGGAGCTGATGACTGCTGCCCACGCCTATTGGCAGGAGCAGGGACCCTCTTTCTATATCCTTGGTGGACTAAGCCTCATGGACGTTTCTTTAGCTAAGAAAAAGGATTGACGTGTTCTGTGTTGGTGAACTCATGCAGGCCAACCCCTCCCTAGTCCTGACATCTGCCTCACCTTTTCCAGCGTGAGTCCCCTGGGGACATGCCCAGCGGCTCTTCCGGCTTATTACCACAGGGAGCTAGGCGCCCATAGTCAGTGCTTGAGAAATGGAGGATTTCCTCAACATCAGAGTCCCAAATGTCCCATCGAGTGGAAGATGCAACTCTCTCTTTCTCTCTGAGGGCCACCTAGAATGTACCTGGGTGATGGGAGCTGGGAAAGCTGAGTGGGCGTCGTGGGAGTGGGCAGACTGGGGTGTGAGTGCTCCCTTCTAGTGGACAGGAGCTTCTCAGCTCCGACTGATTGTTGTCCTGCAAGCACACGGGCTCAGAGCTTCCGGTCTTTCAGTAGAAGTCCAAAAATTATATTCTAAATCTGTTGATTTTTAAAAATTGAGACCCACTTAACAGTTTTAAACAAAGCACTTTATGGGCCAGTACCCTGCAGGCAAGCTTACGACATCTGTGATCCAGTTCCCTGTTCGCTGTAGGATCCAGAGGCTTACAGGCCAGCGCGGGCCAGGCTAGTTATTAGAAAGGCTTTCCTCACAGGCATTATGTCACATTACGGCTGTCATTCAGAGAGCACCATTGGCTTCCATGAGGGGGGAAGGAGGGCCTGACTCTAAGGGTTCCTCTTGCTGTTCCGACGGTCTGCACCCCCTTCTTCAACACACTCCCCAGGGCCCAGCTGGCACTTGTAGTAAAATGCCTGATCTCCTTTTACCCTCATAGCCGCTTCGCCTGCTGCTAGTCTCGACTTTACAGTGTGGGAGCAGACACTTGGGGACTTGACATTTCCTTAGCTAGTGAACGGCAGAGCCGTGGGAGACTTTTCTGGAGGAGTCAGAGAAACCCCAGTCCTCTCCCAGGAATCCTCGCCAGGCAGTGGGTGGTTTTGGTGTTCTAGAAAAGGCAGAGGGCGTCAGACAAACCTGCGCTCCAGGTCAGCTGTGTCATTTAGACCTGACGTTACTCCCCATCTTGGTTTCCTCATCTGTAATGTGCAGAGTGATGATGCTCCTCTGTCCCATTAGACACCTTTTTTTTTTTTTTTTTGCTTCCCACTTATTTATTTTTATATTGTTTTTGTTATTTTTGCTTAGTGTTTAACAATTTTTTATTTGCAATTGATTTCTTACTTTTCTATTAATGGACAGATTTCTCTTACTTGGTTGACAACTCCCACTTGGTGGTACCTACCAACATTAAGCTAATAGTAAATACAAATAATTTTTTAAAAATATATTTTATTGACTTTTTTACAGAGAGGAAGGGAGAGAGATAGAGAGTTAGAAACATCGATGAGAGAGAAGCATCGATCAGCTGCCTCCTGCACACTCCCCATTGGGGATGTGCCCACAACCAAGGTATATGCCCTTGACTGGAATCGAACCCAGGACCTTCGAGTCCGCAGGCCGATGCTCTATCCAGTGAGCCAAACCAGCTAGGGCTAAATACAAATAATTTTATCTTTAGTTTTCTGAGTTCATTAGACATCTTTTGAGGATTAAGTGAAATAATGGGTATAGAGTATAGATCCAGATTGTCAGTGAGTGGGGTTTAGGTAATATTACTGGTTAAATTGTGCCCTACCAACTACTACTCTTTCCCACTGCCCTCGGGTAAGATTCATATCAGATGCAAGACCCTGGCCAGCCCATGATTCATGCCTCAGAGCCACCTGATAACCAGGTGCAGAGCTCTCACAGACTAGGCCTGAGACTTCCCTCCAGCTTTTGAGCTCCTCCACCTTCCAGCCATCTGTAGGCCTCTTCGAGGGCCTATGGGGCTTGCAGAAGAGCTGGGCCCCCTGAAAACACTAATTCAACTTGCTGCCTGCCAGGATGCCATAAGGAAGCAAGGTGTCCAGTAGTTACTGTAGCCTAATTAGTTGTTTTGCACTTGACCAACCAGAGGAGTTTATTCCTAGGAGGTGGAGTGAAAGGATGGGTGCAGGCCCCGCCTGGCCGGCCCTCCTCTCCTGCAGTGTTCACTGTGTGTGATCCTAGCCCTCTCTCTAGGTGCTTCCAGTTACATTTGTCTCCATTCCCTGGAGGACATGGTTTAGGATTTTATCACGTCAATGTTTTGGTCTTCGTAGCCAAAAATTAAGTGTGAAATTTGATATCAGAAAATCTAAAAGGGGAGCCCTTAGGGATTATTTTTTTTAAAAAGCTGATACCGTCTTGAGCTCTAGGTAATAGGAGTGAGGCAGCTACTCCTAGGAAGTCTGAGTCTGCTTTGCTCAGCATGGCTTTGGGGCAGGGCAGGTGCCACCTGACAGAGGCGCTGGAGAGGGGTCCACAGAAGTTAGAGGATAGCACATAAACAGCTGAAGAGACTTGGCATGTGTAGGCCGCAGGGGAAGCAGACTTGGCAAGTGGCTGAAGGTACAGTCCATGCTAGAGAGGGATTAGATCTTGGGGTTCTAGACAGGACCCCAGAAACCCGGGGTCCTCCTCAATTCTTCCCTTTTCTTCACAGCCCAAACTTAAGTCCTGCTGTCTGCCTCCTAGATAGCTCGTAATTCGCATACTTCTCACCATCCCTGTTGCCTCCTGTCCGTCCTCAGCCTCAGCTCCCATCAGCTTGCTTGGCATCACTGCAGTGGGCTCCTAACTAGCCCGCAGAGACTCTACTTTTCTCAGGACCCAAATCCTCAGCATGGCCTGTGAGGCACTGTGTGTCCTGTCCTGCAGCTCTGTTAGTGCTGCTCCTGCTTTCTGTGCTTTTGCCATGCTCCCTTCTTTCAGTTCCCAGGATGAGCTGACTGGCCACGTCAGTCTCTGCATATGCCAAGAACGAACACACCCTCCCTGGATATAGGTTCATCCTTATTTATCTGTTGCATCCAACCCTTTCCTAAGACCTTGACTTGACCAGCTACTCACGTTACATGTGCTCATATGACAGATCCAGTTATCATCACTAATTTCAAAATGAGCACTGAACATTGCCCAGTACAAGCCTGTTGCACCTTCTCCTCTCCCTGACTGATGACCTTGCCTTATACTTGTCTGAAAAAACAGTTGAACTCAAGCTATTTCTCTTTTCCCACCAGTGCTGCCAGCTTATGGGCTTCTATATCCACAAACTCTGACTCCTGCTGTTAGAATGGAAGAAAGGAATATCCTGCTCCTGTCCAAGACCAATGGGCCTCTGTTTTCTGCCTCATTCCTATTTTCCTGTTACCGAATCATCGCCATTAGCATAAGACATGCATCAATATCAACCATCTGGGAGACATTCCCCCTGCACCTTCCCCTCCCCTCCCCAGTTTTACTCCAGCTATTGCCTGTTTCTTTCTTCCCCTCAAAGGCCTGTTCATAGTCCCTGTATCCACGTTCTTTCCTTGCATTCCCTCTTCATCTCATTCCCAGAGCTTTCATACCTTTCTCTGCACTTAGCAAGGTCAGTGACAATCTCCAAGTGGTGAAGTTCAGCTGCCAGGGTCAGCCTTTATCAGCATTGATTGGCCACTCTCTGTGGTCTCGGTTCAAGCCCTCCCTCCCTCTTTTCTTCTGCCTCACCGGCCTTTCAGCCTCCTTTGCTGGCTGTTGAATGTTGGAGTGCCCCAGAGCTGTGTCCTTAGCCCATTTCTCTCTCTGTCTTCCCTCACCAATGGCTTTAGAGTAGGCTTTGGGACTTTTAAATGTATACCCATAGCCCGGACTTCTCCAGGTCATACTGTCAGCTGTCTGCTTGACCTGTCCACCTTCAACATTAGTCTGTCCAAAACCAAATTCCCTGTTCTTATCTTTCTCATGTCAGTTAGCGCTGCGATCTATCTAATTGGTGTAGCTGAAAGTCTAGTTCCACCATCCCAATATCCATCAGCAAGTCCTGTTGATTCCACCTTCAACGTACATCCCTAATTCAACCACTTCACATCTGTTCTGCTTTCCTCCTCTTAGCAGGCTCCACTTCTTGCCTGGACTCAGCATCCTAGCGGAAGATGACTTCAGGAACCTGGGAGGAGTGCAGTGCTTCTTTAGAGTCAGAACAGCCTGAGTGCCAGTCACTGCTCTGCACTTTACCAGGGGATCTTGACTCTTTACAAGCTCATTTCTTCACCTGTAAAATGGGATTCATCTTAGCCCCCATCTCACCGTCTTCCTCTGAAGACTAAATGTATTTAGTGTATTTAAAGGATCTGACACCATAAGTGCTTCGTAAACATCAATCCCTTTCCCTTATGCCTTCTGTGTGACCAAGATGCTCAGGAAGGGCATGAAAAGAACGTTCAGGGCTCTGACAAGACCCAGGGACTGACCACTGAAAAGGTCCTGACTGCATGACAGCTTAATGAACTGCTGTTCAGGTTTCCAGCGAAGGAGCACTTGCAGTGCTTTATTTTACAGCGCAGCACTTTAGTATATTATAATGGCCTCTTTCACCACCTTTTACTACCCATTTGTAAAGTCTTTTTCCTGGGTTTTATTGTGTGTTGTTTGGTCTTGAGTAATGGTCCTCCTTTGGCTAGCTGAATAGCAATTGTCATTATTTTTAATCTATATTAAGGGAAGGAGAGGAAAGGAAAATTTAGTTTAACGTGCTTAAAATACCAGAAATATTTCTAAAGTCTGAGTTTACTGAATTTTAAGATGGTTTGTGTAGTCTAGATGATTTCATATTAGAAGTGAAAAATGTACCATACATTTTAATTTTGTTTTTTTTTATACTTTTATTTTTTGCTCTGTTTTAGTGAGCTGCAGCTGTTTCATTTGAGTTGAATTGACTCTGCCCCAGAGCTAGTTGATCAGAATCCAGAGATGAGTGAGACCGTGCCCCTGCCCTTAGAGGGCTCCGTGGGGAAGATGAAATTCGGGCTCCTGCTACTTCTAGTGGCAGCAGAGATACAGGCAAGGGAAGCCCAAGGTGTGTTAGAGGTGTTGGTAGTTGTGGTCTTACTGTCCCATGAGTTTTTGGAAGTAAGGCAGGCAGGAGAAACTGCAGAGAGAAGAAAAGGGATCAAACACCGATGAGGGCCTGTTCTGTCCTCTCTCTCTACTTCACCCTGCCCCTCATCTTTCTCCTGGAAGGAGCAACCGCTTTCCAGCTTTACCCCATCCCTCCACTTCCTTTTCCCATAATTTTCTGTCTCAATTTTATAACCTCCTCTTCTTTTTTTTATGAGTTTCTTTTTCTCTTACATTTTGAGATGATTTAAACATGCTTATTTTAAAATTCTTCTTCAGATTGCTTTGTTATTTTTATTTCCTTGAGTGTGAATTCGCTTTGTTGGCTTGTTATCTGTCTTTGATCAGAGTGGGTTTTGTTGGCAAGTTTGGTTTGCCTGCGTTAAGCCCAGATCAGTCTCACACCCTTCCTCCTCCCTGCATGGTGGTTTGCCTCAACTTGACTTTCTAGATCTCACCGTAGGATTTATGATCTTTGCTTGGTGGTTCTACCATTGGAGTGAAATTTCTGGTCCCACTGCTTTCTGCAAGGGCCCCTTTCTCATGACTTCGGGCTCTACTGTTTCTGACCTTTGAATAAATTTTGTCTGGAATTCAAATCCTGTAGCTCAGCTTAAACCATTTTTGTTGTTCTGTATTCTTGCTGCCCTTTACATGTGTTTAGAACAGAGTGGAGGGGCTCCTTTGTACTGATACCACCCTCTGGACAGGAAATCTGTCTATTCATTCTTTACACCACAGCCTGCCTGAGCCATCTTTTCAGAGCTCCTGTGACCGTGATGCTCCCTCGCATGGAGCCTCGCAGTGGCTCGACCTTCCTTAACCATGGCTGGTTCTCCCACCTCACTTTCCAGTCTCATCTCCCTGTTCTCCAGTGTGTCTTGACTCTATTCATATGTTTTTTATGCTCACAGTGTTCCATTTTCCTTTCCCCTGGCGAGGCTCTGTCAACTCTGGAATAGTTTAATGACGTTCTTCCTGCTCCCCTGGTCTGGACACCTGTGATGGTTGTTCTGTAGCTTTCGGAAACTTGCACAGTGTTGTGACCCGCTCTGTGGAGGAAGGACTGTGTACACGCCTGTCTCCAACAGCAGGCTCAGTCCTCGCAGGCAGTTTGGTACCCCCAGTGCCCATTACAGTGCCTGGCATAAGGAATACCTCCCAAGGGATTCTTCTCGAGCACTCCACAATCTTTTACATGCTGGCTTAGTTTGAGTTCTGGGAAAGCAGAGCCTGAGATGAGGACTTGGGTACAAGTGGTTTATTTGGGATGTTGATTCCAGGGAGTAGGAAGGAGGGGTCGGGGAAAGGAAGATAGAAATAGGGGTAAAGCCAATAAGGGTACATCATTGCTCTAGTTACTGCTGTGGACAGCTGAGGCTCAGTCCTACTGTCCACCCTCCGAGGGACGGCACAGACCGTGCCTTAGTGTTGTCCCTCCCAAGGATGGGAGCCGGGATATTCACTCAGCAGCTCTCTTCCCCGCTGCCTGTTTCCCCCAGGTACGAACTGGTCCACATTTTCCCGCTGCCATGCTGGCTGGCTCAGCAAGCTCTGGGAAAGGTCCCAAGGCAGCTGAGAGATGCAGGAAGCACTGGAGGTGGGACTATGCACGTCTGTGAGAGCTGTCGGTCCACACAGCTGTAGCTGGAGTCCTGAGGGAGGCTAAGGGCATGTGGCAAGGGGCAGAGAAAGCATCTGCTTATATACTCTCGTTTAATCCTCACAGCTGTCCTGTGGAGGAAGACTTACTTTCAAAGAATCGCAGTTAGAATTTGAAGCCACTTTTGTCTGATATTAGAGCTGCTGCTCCTTCTCTTAGGAGCAGTTTGCAGTATCCCAGTATTCGATGCCTAGTTACTGAGCACCAGTCATGCACCACGATGGACCAGGGCCAGGCCATGAGGACACCTTGGGAAAGCAGGTAGGGAACAAGGACATAGCAGGAAGCTTAGTTTTCCCACTTCTTTCTCTTTTGGAAAAACAGGCCGGACCTTCTGAAAATTCTGCGTGAACTGCTCCTGGAACGAATCTGCTTGCAAGGGCAGGAAGCTTCCGGAGAACACCTTGAGGCTGAAACTGAGAAGACACTTAAGCAGATGGCTGTTCAGCTAAGAGGTGAACTCAGGCAGTTCATCCAAGCCAATTCCTTTGCCAAGCCCCACGATGAGCTGAAGTCGCCTAGGGATGGCCAACTAGTAAAGGCGGAGGAACCATCCAGGGTGAAGCTGAAAGATGCCTCAGTGCAGACCATGGCCACGGAGCGTGACCCGCTCAGATTCAAACACGAAGGCACGAGAGAGGCTTGGGAAGAGACACTGCCAGCTGCCGCATTCGGCACCGAGTACCAGCCGGAGGACCTGTGTGGGACGGCAGGGCGTCAGGCCTGTCCTCTTTCTTTCCCCCGTGGGGCTGACAAAGTGAGTTTCTCCATACATTACTTATTTTATAAGAACAGAACACTTAAAATCACCTGTGTTTGTCTAAAACTGGATTTATATAGAACCTGGTGTCCCCCACTGCCCGCATTTATCCTGGCCTCTACTTAGAGGTGTGTGTCTATCCTAACCTTCCGTTAAGTATTACTATCGTTTGCCCTTTCTCCTTCCCCATCTCAGCCCTGTGTTATTTGTCTATCATGACATGTGGTTTCCTTATAGAAATAGAGTCATATTTGTACATCTCTGTGTGGCTTTCTCTCTCACGTTATGTGTCAGGAGCATCTTTCTTCATAATGGTTGTATACAGTTGCATTGTGTGTAATGCACCTTAATTTGTATAATTTTCATCTATTGCCGGATTGACTTTGGCAGGTTGTAATAAAACTGTAATAATTAGACTTTAGAGGTAGGGATGAGAAGCTAGGTTTTATTTGTGCAGACTTTGTGTCTGCGAGTACTATTCTGTGGGCTGTGTCTGTGTTCTGTTACCCTTACGAATCAGATATAAGGAAGCCAGATCCCAAGTGCACAGCCATGCTCTCTCCCTGGGTCAAGCCACCCTCTGGCTGTGCTGGCCAGAAGTGGTAAGTGTGCTTTTGTTGAGTGAATGCATGCATTTTGCTTCAGTTGAGATGCTGTCTCTGAGCTTCTCCTCAAATACCTTCAATTATGGCCAGCTTATTAAAAGCCAGACTCTCCTGGCAATGTCTGATTGGAACTTCTGCTAAAATCCTCCTGGGAGGTGGGGTTGGGGTTGGGGATCCCAGGCAGGGAGATGTGAGTGTTCTGGTAGAGAAGGAAATAGGTTACATTTTAATAGCGTTCCGATGATGGGTGTTTGGTATCTGAGAAATCAACTGTACACACTGCTTTATAGCATCAGGACAGAGAATTAAGTTTACTTTCTGAACACTGAATTACTGCTTTTGTACATACCAAAGAGAGTATGATAGATCATTAGCAAAATTGCTTTTGATTGTTTTAAATTATGTATCCAAACTGTAATTTCTAGAAAAGGGTTTTCTAAAGATATCAGTAAAGACAAAAAAAAAGTGTGTGTGTTGTGTGTGTGAGTGTGTGTATGAAAAGACACTACTATATCAACAGCACTCGAGATGCAAATTTGTTCAATTTAGCTAAAATAGAAATGCTCTCATTTGCCCCAGCTCCTTTGGTTTACATCCGTTTGTACTACGTATTAGGAAAAGTAGGTCCCCCCACCCCCATTTGTATGGGAGATATTATTCTCTATTCAGGAAGTTTGAGTAATTGAATGAACTTAAATTCCCCGAATGTATTAAAAATCTTTTTTAGTTTGGAATTATTTTATTTGCTTGTGTTTTCAAAACAAAGGTAAATGCTTATTTTATAGCGTCTGTTCTGTGTGCCAGAATTGTGCTGGATATCTTTGCATACATCATCACATTTAATCTTTCTGTGAAAGGCTCAGAAAATTGTCCAGAGTGACTCAGCTATTAAGAGGAGAAGCACCCGGCTGTGTGGTTGAGTGTCTACCTATGAACCAGGAGATCATGGTTCAATTTCTGGTTGGGGCATACGCCCTGTTTCCGGGCTCGATCCTCAGTGTGGGTTGTGTAGGAGGCAGCCAATCAATGATTCTCCTCTCATCATTGATGTTTCTATCTCTCTAGCCCTCTCACTTCCTCTCTGAAATCAATAAAAATATATTTAAATAAATAAAAAGAGGAGGAGAAGGATATAAAACTGAAATCCTGTTTTAGAGATAGACAGGGCTATTATAAACCTAACTTTCTCAGGAGGGGTGGAGCTCTCTTATCACCATAGTGGCCTCTCTTCTATGCAAAATAAAAGAAAATTTAATGATTTTCTTTGTGGTCTTTGGTTAATCAATGAATCAGTAATCCTAAGACTTAAGCCAGAACTCTGGTATCTTGTTGAAAAGAACATTATTGCATTTCCACAGTGAAACAAGGAGATGGATATAATTCCGATTGTTTAGTTTTAGAAGCAAGAGAATGGACTTTACAGATATTCCTATGATTGCATCGGGCCTAACATTTAGCTACCTTGAGTCCTTGTGTAAGTTACCCGATCTTTCTCAGTGACTTGAATGGGATCAGTGTGACCTAGAACCTGAGGCTGGCATGATAGCTAAATGACGTTATGTGTGGCCATGCCTTGCATGTGGTAGGAGCTCAGTGTGTGTGCTTTCCTGTTCCCTTCCATTGCCAGGTGAGATGTTTCATGACATCTTTAATAAGGTGGTAGGTGGGAATCTGCTCAGCATCCATAAGGTAGCATTTTCTGCAGTGTTATTTTAGAACCAGCATTAGGTTGACTGACAGCAGTCTTCCAGCCTGGAATTGGCTTTGGCATTTGTGCACTTGCAGATATCTTTTCTGCTGCCATCTGACACACAGATTTGGGTCCAAGAATAAAGATTGGTGGAGACAGAGGACCAAGCAAATGACTGTTATTTTCCAGTCCTCTATGATGAGGCCTCCACCTCCTCCCAAATGGTTCCTGCACCACCACCAGTGCTCTTGTCCTTGAACCTGTTCTCTTCTCTGGAATTTCAGGGCAGAAAGGGCCTCACTTTTCTTAACTGAGCAGTAGGGTCTGAAGAGCTTGTTTGAGGTCCATCTGTCCAACCTTGTTGTATGACATTGACTGCTTGTTTGGCATCTCAGTTCTTTGTCTGGAAAATAGGCATGATAATACCTATTATTCTCTGAGCTCTGGGAATACAGTTTACTTGAGGATTCTGGGAGAATGCACTTTATATCTGAGAATGTGCAAGAAGGGGTTTTTCTTCTTTTCTTCTTGAGAGACCTTGATGATTTTCTCATTCCCAGGGTCCCAAATATTTCTTGTTTTCCTCTCAGATTCCTTCTCCACCACTTAAAAAATAAAAAATAAAATAGATTTACTTAACTCTAATTCATATATCCTCCAATTCATTCATTGAATGTATATAATAAAGCGGGTTTTGAAAAATATATTCGTAGAGTTGAGCAACCATTACCATAATTATAGAACATGTTAATTATTCCAAAAGAAACCCTGAACCCATTAGCAATCACTGCCCATTTCTCTGCACCTGTCTACCCCAAACTGTGCCTATTCTGGATTTTCATATAAATGGAGTCACAGAATATGTGTCTTTGGTGACTGGCTTCTTCCATTCAGCATAATGTTTTCAAGGTTCATTCATACTATAATCTGTATCACTACTTTATTTCTATTGCCAAACAATAGTCCAGTGTGTGGCTATGGTACATTTAATTGGTTAGGCATTTTGACTGTTTCCACTTTTTGGCTATTATTAATAATGTTGCTATGAACTTTCATGTGTATGTTTTGGTGCATATACATGTTTTCATTTCTCCTGGGTTTATACCTAGGAATGGAATTGCTGGGTCACAGTAACTCTATGTTCAGCCTTTTTGAGGAACCACCAGACTGTTTTCTAAAGCAACTGCTCCTAGTTTATTTTTTCACCCGCCATGTGTGAGGGGTGCAGTCTCTCTACATTCTCACTAACACTTATTTTATTATCTTTTTTATTATCTCTGTGCTAATGAGTGTGATTGGCAGTATTTCATTGCACTTTGGTTTGTATTTCCTGATGGCTAATGATATTGAGCATCTCTTCATGTGCTTCTTGGCCACATGCGTTTCTTCTTTTGAGAAATGTCTATCACATCTTTTGCCCATCTTTTAATTGAGCTATTTGTGTTTTTATTATTGAATTTTAATAGTTATTTTTTTTTTCTTTTTAAGATTTTAAGTTGATGTTTAGAGAAAGAGGAAGGGAGAGGGAGAGAGAGAGAAATATTGATAGGAGAGTGAGACACTGATCGCTGCCTCCTGCATGCCCCCTACCAGGGAGCAACCCTGCAATCCAGGCATGTACCCTGACTGGGAATTGAACTGGCAACCTTTGGGTGCACAAGACGACGTCTAATGAACTGAACCACACTGGCCAGGACTTAATAGTTCTTTATATATTCCAGATTCAGTCCCTCTCCTCAGAGTGTGAATATGTTTAAAATTCTCCCACTTGAATGGCGCCCTTTTGGTCTCTTAAGTTATTGTTTGCATGTTCATTCTACAAGTTGTTACTGAATACCCACTGAGTACTAGTTCTTGTGCTGGAGGCTATGAATAGAGTGTGCCCAAGACATGCAGAGTCCCTGAACCCCAGAGCTTGTGATAGACAAAGAACAAGAATTGCATAGGCATCTAAACTAATAAAAGCGGAATAGTAAAATTAACCGTTTCTCCGGGATGCCCACAGCCAATCAGAGCGACTGTATGCAAATTAGCCCAGCCAACATGGTGGCCGCCACTCACAGACCTGAGTAAACGTTTAGGCAGCGTCCGTTGCAGCAGGAGCAAAAGCGAAACTACCTGCTTGCTGGCTCCTTAGCCTTTGGCCTGAAGCAAAACACACATTTGCAACAATTAAGTGTAACAATTGTTTCATTATAGAAGCCGCGAGGTGAGGCAGAGGAGGCTTCCTTAGTAAAAGGCCTCGCCTTAAAGGAGCAGCATCAATTATAGGAGATAAACTCCAGAAACCTGCGTCCAGCCGGCCTTGCTGGGACATTGGGTCAATGGGAGCTGTGGGCAGCCTTAAAGCCCCTCACCCAGCCTGGTCAGGCACGCCAGCAGGTGGACGTCCCTCGAGGGGTCCCAGACTGTGAGAGGGCACAGGCCGGGCTGAGGGACCTCCCGAGTGCACAGAGTGGCTGCAGGGCGGGACAGTGCAGGACCCAGGACCCGTGAGTGGGAAAGAGGCGGCAGGGTTGGAGGGCACCACGAAGCGGGTAAGAGGCGGCAGGGGGTCGGCGGCCTGCTTGGTGGG